>CM047994.1:26481938-26508408 GCA_026261665.1 Melanotaenia duboulayi | reverse complement strand
TTTGACAAAAAATATATAAATCGAGATATATATCGTATATCGGGATTCAGGTAAAAAATATCAAGATATAAGATTTGGTTCATATCGCCCAGCCCTAGTTTTATGATTGCACTCTCTCACTGAAAGAAGGAAAAAAAACAAACCAAAAGACAACAAAGATTGGCTAGTTTAACGCTTTATTTTATACTGTCAGCGACCTCAGTAGTGATAAAGATCCATACACACCCACAAAACCTTAGTACCTCCTCATGCTGGTCACCAGTCCAGTCACATTTAGCTATATCGGGGCCCTCAATCCTGGTCCTCAAGGGGCCAATGTCCTGCAGGTTTGAGAGGTTTCCCTGCTGCAACACACCAGACTCAGATTCAGACAAATCTGTTAATTACCCTTTAATTTGACTCAGATGTGTTGCAGCAGGGAAACTTCTAAAACCTGCAGGATATTGGCCCTTGAGAACCAGGATGATGACATCCCATTTTTCAACAAGGAGTTGAAGGTCAACCAGCATGGTTGTGTTGGTCCCTCTTGCAAGACCAAACAAAAATTTCTCTATTTTTTCTGCTAATTTTATGTATTGTACAATAATTGTGGCATTATTGGAGTCGTGGATGGAGCAGCTTAATGAACACTCCAGACGTCTAAGCAAACATGTTAACAAAATTATCCAAAAAACGTTATTTCTAGAGGTTTTTCTTCATTTATCAATACCTAGCTAAAGGTATCACAGACCCGCAGATTGCTTGCATGCAGTTGTTCTTCATGCCATCGGCTTCATCTTCATTCATAAAGCCTTTCCATGTCCCACCTTCACCCTCCATCTTCCTCACATGTCTCTGCTTTACCTGGCTTGTGTCATGAGGCTTTAGTGTCCCCACCCATGCTTGGTGTCAAGACACTTAAATTCATAAACAGTTTTCTCTGCCTTTCTCTGTGGTGCAACATATTTGTTAGAAATAATCGGTTGTTGGGTTAGGGGAGGGGAAATGGCTCATGTTTTCACTTTCATGGCCTGAAGTGATAATTGATGTTTGCCTGGCTCTGGTTTGAGTTTTGACACTTTAAACAGGCACCTTGCTTTATGCTGTTGAGATAAAACCGGGATCATTAAGTGGTTTCCAGCTTCATTGTTTTATCCAGATTTATTGTGAGAATTGCATATTTATTTGATATATAAAGCAGCTGCTTTGGTCTTATTCTTGTTCAGTTGAGGATTTTCTACAATGTTCGTAATGTTTAATTATTCAGCTCACTTTATTTGTCCCACCAGTCCAGATTATATTCTGCACATTTGAAAAATTTCCCCTGTTCAATCCACCGTCCTCCTCACCTGGAGCAGCGGTTTTTCACCTCCCCCCTCCACACGGGTCGCTTCCCTCTTCCCAGTCAGCTGATTGGCTGCAGGCTGGTTGCTGAGTCACATGCGGTGATCAGGGTTGCAGCCCCTCCTCAGTCAGCCTGGTCTTTTTTTAGGGCGGATGTCAGCTTACTGTTTTCTCCTCTGCTTTTAAATCAAAATGTGAAACCTGAGGCAGATCAGGACAAGTCTGCTTCTTCACCTGGTAACACGGCAGCTTTTATACGAAGGTGGTCACACAGGTCTATTGCACCACCCAGGATAAGACTACCGTCAGCTCTGTCACACCCAGGAGTTTCATTTTGATCTTTTCACTGACTTAAACTTCACCTTATCCAGTGTTTCAGTGTGAACACGGTGCAGAGTTTGTCTTGTATGCTTGCAGAGACTTATTAAGCAGTGCGCTTCAAGTGCTGCTGAACCTAATCCTCTTAAGTGTGTGTACATGTGTGTACTGAATATAAAGCAAAGAAAGCCAGGATGGAGTGGGAAGTAGTACACTGGCAGTAACTGTGTCAAGCGTACCAATATTAAAATGGATCAGTTATCAAATATACTTAGAGTCCATTTGACCGGTCACACTTAAGATTGTAGTTCTTTAATCAGCAAGACAGGTTCAGGATCTGATTATGTTCTACGACTGCATTATGTCACCACTAAGAAGCTCGTCATTAGA
Organism: Melanotaenia duboulayi; assembly: GCA_026261665.1. Lineage (NCBI taxonomy): Eukaryota > Metazoa > Chordata > Actinopteri > Atheriniformes > Melanotaeniidae > Melanotaenia > Melanotaenia duboulayi. The sequence continues at coordinate 26,506,377 of CM047994.1, read as the reverse complement.
GAAGACTTTAATCATGAGTAAGAATTTTTTAGCTTCATCCTTTGATTCATGCTCGGTCTCGGAAAGATCTCACTGTTTTATCACTTTCAGTAATGATTAACATTTGTCGCTGTTTAGATCTGGTGAAAGAATTTTAACGACTGGAAACCTGGAAGTTATTACTTTCAGACTTTTTCTGTCTGATGATCCCTTAAAATACATCAGTAAACACGTTTCAGGTTTCATCGTAGATCCGTTCCTCACGTTTTCATAAAGAATCTTTATTCATCAATTTAAAGTTTTTAAGAGAACCTTTTTAAATTCATTATTAAATTTTATTTGTTAAAGTTTTACATTTTATTTAAAAAAGATTCAAATGAAAAGTTTTTTTTATAAAATATTTTTTTATGTATATTCTTTTGTCAGAGAAATGGTAAATAGACCAAACAAATGTAATGCTTCATTTATTCTGAGCCAATCCTGCTGCACCATGCCTCATAGGCTGTACTGAGCTTTTAAGATGGGTGGTTCAGTCAGTGTCTTGCTCAAAGGCGCCTAAAGAAGGAAACATGAACATGTTCTTTAACTTGAACCACCCAGACGTCTGAGCCAAGAAGCATCCAGTCAGACACACATCGGGCAACCTTTTGTTTGTTTCCCACCTTTAGCTAGGTATTGGTTAAAGGAGGTGAATTACTGGCAGGGTAATAAAAGGCTGTGAGACCAGAAAAGGTTGGTGTGTGTGTGTTTTCATTATGCCATCTTTATACTGGGTGAGTTCCCTTTCACTGATGGCTTTGCCCTAAATGTTTCTTTTGGGTCTAAACTAAGTATGACTGTTTAAAGACGAGTTAAAATTCATGTTCAACAACTTTGAGTCTTTACATGATGAACAATTTCCAAACTGATATTTCTCAAGGTTGTATGAGGTAATAAAAAGGCCGGATTGTCTTTTTTTATGATATGCAAAATATATGAGGAACAAAACTAATTTAAAACATGTTTTATTTCCTTTTTGTTGCCATTAAATCTGCAGGATGCGTGAGGACATGTCCACCATGGTTTGCGTGAAGGAGGAGGAGGACCCAGGGGAGAAACTGTCCCAGGACGAGATCATCTCCCGGACAAAGCAGGTGATCCAGGGGCTGGAGGCCCTGAAGCAGGAACACCACTCAATCCTGGAGGGCCTGCTGGGCACGCTGCGCTGCCTAAAGCAGGATGAGGAGGGCGTCCTAGTGGAGGAGAAGTCGCACATGATTCGCAAGTCCCTGGAGATGCTGGAACTGGGACTGAGCGAGGCTCAGGTATGCACTGAACTGTTGTCTGAGATATTTGACTGATGTGACATACTGATGGTTTGGAGGAGGAAAAGATTAACGGTTAAGTGGCAAATATGTTTTGATGTACATCTTTATAAACTAATCAGATAAAGACTTGCCTGGAACAGTGACCGGATGTTTATGGGCCCTCTGTGATGCAGATGGATGATGGGGAGAGGTAGCAGAAGCTTTTAGAGCAGAGCAAAGACATGAGGCCATGCAGGTTAAAATATTTAAAAGATCTGTAGCTCTATTACCGACATTTATTATTACAGAAGAGCTCATTTTATTGTATATAAATAACATAATCATCATCAGCGGACAGCTTGAGCACACGTGCATGCAGCGTCTGATGACTCAGCACCACCTGTTCTGCTCCAGATGTGAGACTTCAGTGTGGCATAAGAACTACTGAGAGGTTCATTCCTTCAGTGCACAAAGACATGGAGACCAGCAGGTGGAAAAGATGTTTTTACCTGCATGAAAACTGCTTTTCATGTTTTTTTAAGTTAGTTGTATTGAGTGGAGATGGTGGTAAGAACACTAAGAAGTCCTCCAATAAAGGAGAACACAAGTGAGAATGCTCTACAGCCCAGAAGTTAAATTTCTTGTTTAAAAAACAAAATAAATAAAAAACAGAAAATTACTGAAAAAGTAAAAAAAACTAACAATTGCTCATGATGTTTTGGGGTGAGTCTGAAAATCAGTGAGTCATTGTTGGTGTTTTATCTTCTCATCTCCATCTCCCTGCAGATTTTGTCTAATGAATATACGATGCAGTAGATACACACTGTGCAGACTGCTTATGACTTTTGTGAGGTGTTATTTTCCTGAACTGCAAAGCCTTTATATAATCATCTCTCTTCCATCTCACACTAGGTGCTCTTACTGAAAATGCCCGTGTTCCATTAGCAGACGTTCTAAGTTTTTCTGTGGAGCTTAAAACTGGTAGTTTTAGGACGGTGTCTTACACATCGTGGTGTCTGTAATAGAATTTTCTAAATGCTTCAAATGAGCCTAATTATCACAGCAGCTGACAGTTTATCTGTTTTGACTACTCCCTCATATTATTGTGGGATTCTGAACCTAAGTGTAAAACAAGAGTGCATGTCATTTAGGTCCTTATTTTTGCTTAGATTATGTATTGAAACCTATATATTCTATGTATAAAATAATCCCCCTGCCTTCGTTCAGGTGATGATGGCCCTGTCGAACCACCTGAGCTCAGTTGAGTCAGAGAAGCAAAAGCTTCGGGCTCAGGTTCGCCGGCTTTGCCAGGAGAACCAGTGGCTGAGGGACGAGTTAGCTGGGACGCAGCAGAAACTACAGAAGAGCGAGCAGAGCGTGGCTCAGCTGGAAGAGGAGAAGAAACACTTGGAGTTTATGAACCAGCTTAAGAAGTATGATGAGGACCTGTCCCCCTCGGTAAGCGCTCAGGTCTTCTTTTTTTTGTTTGTAGGTAGAAATGGGAAAAGCATCTGCAGTGATCCTTTTGCATATTGGCATGCTTTACTGAAAACTACATTCCAAGAATCAGAACTATATTACACCAAGGGTGGATTTTATTAAAAACTAAACCTGGACCATCTGAACCTCAGCGTGCACCAAGCAAGCGAACTCAGACTCAGTTACTCATTTGATCTTGACTTCCTAACGAACTCTGGTGAGGTTTGATTAGGATATGACCACAGAGTGCAGACATACAAACATACAGTACTTGATTCCTAATTTCAAGCTGATGTTCAAGCTAATCTCCTTCTGTGTAATGAGCTGTGTTGCTTATTACAGTCTGGTACAGGCATCCCCTCCTCAGGTTTCTAGCACCCTGAAACTACCTAAAGCACACACAATAAATCTGTATTTGGAGGTGTTTGTGTGCTTGTGTTTAACATACAGACAATGTTCCAATAATAAAGTTTAGCACAACATCCAGTGACGCCTAGATTTTCCCTCCTTTTTTTGTTCTCTCCCGTCCGTTTGTCCTTCATCTCTCAGGAAGAGAAGGATTCTGACTCTAGCAAAGAAACTCTGGATGATCTCTTCCCAGATGACCAGGATGACCAAGCTCCAGGCAGTAAGTGTTCCTCCTTCATATTAGACTTGCTCTGAGCGACTCTTTTCATGCTGAACTCAGATTTTGATTTTGTTGGTAGCCGTAATTATTACATGGGTTTGAAATTGATTCTTTCTTTAGGAACAAAGCTTGTCATGTAGTATGATACCAGCCTACTAACCATAGATAACCATTTTTTTTCTGTGTTTTTAAGCTTATAAAGCTCCATCTTCTTATTTCTTTAGCTACAAATTCATGTCCAACTGGGTGGTTTTGGTGTGTGGTTACATGATGATTGAATATTTGAGATGCACAGAAAGTAAATCTTTTTACTGTAAAAGCCCGGCTCTGGCTGGGTGGAGAACACCATCTCTGTGGCTGTAGACTGATAAAAACCAAGAGAGCGCAGTGCTTACCTCTGCTAAATGCTTGGATAACATTCAAATGACAAACAAGACTAAATGGATAAAAGCTTAAATTTGTGTGAAACCTAATATAAAACATTAATACAGTAGTTGGTATAGGTACAGATATTTCAACTTATTCCTGCAGGGAGAAAAGGGCTCCAACAAACTTGTAAGGAGTAGGACTGTGTTTTTGCTATGCGTTGTGTAAAGAAGTGCCTTCATTATTCTGCTGTGTTTAGCATGAGGCCTGTATTCTAACCAGACAGTTAGAGACCATCTGAAAACACGAAGCTGTCAGGGAGGAATTGGTTGGGAAATAAGGGAAGCAGAAGATTGACTTCCTGTTACATGAATTTAAATAAAAGGGGTGTCCCTTTAAAGACCAAAATTGCATGAATATAAAGTAAGAATGATCTAACATGTCTTCTTAGTTATGAAGAAGCATAAATTAATCAGTGTCCTGAAGTTTCTCTAGATTTTGTATTTGACTTGTTGACATCAAAGATAATTACATTACCCTTCTCTAAAGATTATTACTCACAGATGATTGTGAAACCATTAATGTACAGCACAGTTTATTGGTAAAGTTTAGTGTCTTGTGAGACAAATAAATGGGTGCAGAAACAATAATTACACATCAGCTTTCATTCACATACCCACATCTTTCTGCCTAAGTGTGAGAAATGAACAGCTGTAACAGGTAATTACAACCAGGTTGCTACTTTTCATGATGGTATATTCAGTCTTAAAAATGAGAATAAGAGATAAACTGCTGGTTGACTGGATCTAAAGATAATCTCCCTCCATTTCATTGCATCAAATCAGTGTTGGAAATAAAAAAAGAAAGTTGAGTCAGGTTTCTTTAAGAGAAGCATTGTGTAAGAATAGATTAAATAAAGAGACAATAGAAAAAAAGTAAAGACAGAGACATTAGTATCTGTTGAGTTAGGGATGGGCTGTGTTTATGGAGAAGCAAGACACCGTGGCACGTCTCCTCCTCTGGCATTAATCTTCTCTGTGTGAAACGGCGTCGGCTGAGGCTCTTTGTGTGAGTGTGGAGGATGCTGGGAGAAGATTAGATGTCTCTCCTCCCCGAGCTTATTCAAACTGCCTATAAAGCTTTTGAGGTTTTGGTAAATTGCAGTGTGGAGGATGAAGATAATGGTGATGACAGATCTGCTGTTATTTGAAGATTTGCACACATTCTTTGTCAGCAAATATTTACACCTTTCTCACCTAAATGTGAGTTAATGGATGAGCTTCTAAAACGGCAGCATATTCCAGCAGTTTCCATAAATGCCATAATGTTGGGAAATATGGATTTGATGTCAATGTCTAGGTTAAAAACATAAAGTACTTTTATATAATTTTAAGGATAAAAAAATGTGTAGTGTGTAATAAAATCAGTTACCTGATCCTGATGATTTCATCTGATAGTATTAAAAGCTATATACGCTCACCTGCAACTTTATCAGGTTCACTTTGCTCAAATCAGCCGGGTTGGACCCATTTTTCCTTCAGAACTGCATTAATTCTTGGTGTAATCGATCCAACAAAGTGTTAGAAACATTCCTCAGAGATGCATGACAGCATCACACAGTTGGTGCAGGTGTGTCAGCTACACATCCATGATGAGAATTTCCCGTTCCACCACATCCTAAAGCTGCTCTACTGGATTGAGGGAGGAAGGGAGGTACTTTATTAATCCTGTGAGGGAAAATTTTCTGTTACAGCAGCAACCATCAGATTAAAATAAAGAACAGATATAAAAAAAAGTAAAGTGAGAGTGTAGGTGGAGAATGTCTTCTGGTGGGCCTTGTATCTGGACACTCTTCTTTGGTGGTTGAGTCCCACTCAGATCAGCCACTGGCTCTCTTTCAGTGTAAGCTATAGGGATGAATGCTTTTAATAAGAAGCTCTATCAGGGCGTCTCCTGATCCTTTGCTTTCATTGGTGCATTCTTAGACACTCACTCACACAAGGACAGAGAAACATTATACATATCTTAAGTAATGCCCTCGTTCTGGAAGCACACTCTGCTAATGTGCTGGATCCTGTGGTTAATAGGGTCATTTTTCAAGCGTTTGTAGGACTAACTAGAACAGCTAGCCAATACTTGTTTGCTATGTCAGCATTGACCCATTTACTGTAGATGAACTCTAAACACAGGTTTAAAATTACTTTTGATATTTAGATGAAAACCTGCATTGAATATTTTTATATTTTTGGTATCCAGAGTAACTTCATGAATGAGCCTATGATGATTTTTGGTCTCTTCCTGTTGATGAATTATCTGCAGTTGCAGCTGAATCTGCAGCATGCAATAAAGGCAATGCATTATTTTCCAAAAATGAATTGGAAAAGATGAAAGCTTTGTTTTATTTTATGTGAAATTGATTGTCATTTTTATTTTTATATGATTTCTTGCCCATTGTGGGCACGTTCAGTTTTTGGTAACAACACAGTCTTTAGTGCTCACATATGAATATTTAAATATATCTGTATGATTGTTTTCAATAAAATACAGTGCATAAACGGGTGTGTCCTAATATTGTAACGCCTTCTGTTTTTTGTTTTTACACTTGCATGTTCAGTCCAACCTGCGCATGGTAGCGCTGCAGCCGCGGCGGCCCAGCAGGGTGGCTATGAGATCCCAGCTCGTCTGAGGACCCTCCACAACTTGGTGATCCAGTACGCCTCCCAGGGCAGGTACGAGGTGGCTGTGCCCCTCTGCAAACAGGCCCTGGAAGATCTGGAGAAGACCTCCGGCCACGACCATCCAGACGTAGCCACCATGCTTAATATTCTAGCACTTGTTTACAGGTAATCGATACCAGTCTGGAATGAATCACTGATTAACTGGGGTATTCATGTCAGTATTGATCCTGAGAAGGTTCAGTGGTCTGATGCCTCGAAACGAGGATATAGGTAGTTTGTTAGGCCACTATGTAAGATGATACAGTCTTGGTATATTTTACAAAATTAAGTCTATTTTTAAATAACTTGGAGAAACATGTTTCTTCTTTGGTATTTTGGCTGTTTTTTAAGCCATCCCAGAATTTCAGACGCCACTTAAAGAATTCCTTTTAGGGGTGTGCAATAGATAGAATAGCACAGTTGTACAAATCCCCTTTTTTTTAAAAAAAGACAGAAGCATGTGATAGTGAAAGTGCTTTTTGTCCCCCTTACAACACTGTGGCATGTCCCCTAAAACCTTTGGTGTGCACCCCCCGAGCATTGTGTGACTGGCCGGTTAATGAGAGCTCGGTGCCTCCATGTCAGACAAAGCCAAACATAGCCTGACACAAGCAAAGATTTACAGTACAGCAGTAGCACTAGACAAGCGTTAATTTCTCTGCCCAGGAAGACGAAAAGAAAAGAATGACACACAAGAGCTGGACAAGTATTTTACAGGACTGTTCCCTTGTGTTGTACATGCATAAATCTTAGTTGAAATAGTCACTTCGGACTTTTGATTTGCTACAACCTGAAAGAATTAAGAGTCTGTTTAGCAGTTTGGTGCGTTTTCTGTGGGAACTGCAGCAGAACTATTTTAACCATGTCCGCTAAAAATAATGGGCTGCCAGTTTAAATTGTTGCCATAGTTTCTGTCTCCTGTTTGTCTTTCAGTCCGTCTTGGTCTGAGTCATTTTGCTTCTGTCTGTCAGGGATCAGAACAAATACAAGGAGGCTGCTAACCTGTTGAATGACGCTCTGGCCATCAGAGAAAAGACTCTGGGCAGGGACCACCCAGCTGTAAGTACCGCTCTGTTGCATCGGACAGTTTCTGATTCATACAGATGTCCTCACTGATACAAGGAAAGATAGTTATTAAATTCAGAAGATGGGAAAATGTGCAAAAAATATTCAGTCAAAACTGGATTAAATAAAAGACGTTAAAGGTATAGTAAGTGCTTTAAGAAACATGTTAATTGAAAGAAAAATGAGAGGAATTATGTAATTTTCTTGTCTGAACTGCTAAGAATAGAGTATAAGCTAGCAGCTACTTGGCATAAAAACTCAGCCCAAAAAAACTAGAACATGTGAAGCTCAGTAACGCGTCTAGGTGTTTCCATACTTTTCACTAATGCTGTTAATAATTTAATGCAATTTAATTCAAGTTAAGAAAATTGAAATTTAACCTTTATGCTATCCTCGAGACTTTTTTTTTTTTCCATTTTTTCTAAACTTTTTTCTTTTAGTTGACGACTATTTCGGCTGTGTTGCAGCAAGTGCCATGAATTTTTGCAATAAGTCATCTTTTTGTACAGATTTTTTGTCTTTTTCTGTTGGATGTCTTTTATACTCTGTTGAAGAATTTGGCGCGCTCTGGTGACCCTCGTGGCCAGAAGTGTTCACGCACAAAAACAGCTATGAACCGTCATGCCTCAATATTTGTTTCTGCTTATTTTTAATCTGCAAAATCCTGCTCAAAAATACCAAACATTCAATAATTTTTAGGATTTTAACAGTTAAAATATCTGAATTACTACCTCATTCATTACAAAAAAAACCAAACAAAAACCTAATTATTTTCAGTATAATAAATATTAGACATATAAGTCTTTGCTGGTGATTAGACACCTGCATATGTCAACGAGTAGCAACAAAATTGATTTAATTTCATTTGTATTTTTATGTATTGTCAGAAATTCCTTCATGGCAAAAATGTACAAGCATAAAACGCTATAAATCATTTAAGGGTTAATTAAAAATGCAATTAAATAAAGTTATATTTAAGACAGTGTAAGAATATTCATTTAATTAAGTGAAGTCAAAGTATTCTCATTAAACAGATTTTTTTTCATTTGTGTTTCTAATCTTGGTCTGCTGCTGCTTTTCCATCTTCATGGTCAAATACCAGACCCACCATCATAGAAATGCTTTTTTACAGAGCAACTTCTTTTTCTACAAGGTTAGAAATTTGCAAAGCTCCTTAAAGCAGGATTAAAAAATAAAACCATCAGAAACACGTTAAACTTATTGAAAATTATATTAAAAAACAAGAGACAGAATACACATTTTAAATGAGACTGTTTATAATAGGTAAAGGCTGTGATGAGCAGTTTGGGTGTCGTAAGTATCTGATCCCGACGACGTCTCAGATCCATTCTGTTTGTTGGTGTGACCGTAAACTAAGCAGGTCAACTAACTGTGTTAACCCCAGCAGGCCTGTGTCTCCCCTGTTTGGACCCCCAACACTCTGCATTTTGTCAAACTGAGGTTAGCCCTCCTGCCTCATCTTCCATCCTCTCAGGCCCTGATCGGGAAGTGATTCATTTATTTAGTTTCCCAGTGATTTGTTATTTGGAAAAAAATCTGATTTGATCTGACACTGATTCACAGTTTCCTGGTTTTTACTTTCCTCTTTATCTACTTGCTTTTCTCTTAATCAGAATTCTGATTTGAGTTGTAAGAATATGAAGTGGCTTCATCTCTTAACTCACTGAGCTGCCCCCCTCCCCCCATGGCCAGAATAACTGGAGCATTTAGGAAAAAGCACCTCTGTTAGCAGACACAATAAGACTGTAGATTTTTGTCTACTCATCAGCCAGGAATCTGAAGTCTCCAGGCTTTGAGCTTCTCTCTGGGACGCTGGATGAGTCCAACTCCTGTTTGATAGAAGCCTTGACTGAGATGTCTGCGAGAAACTGGCTGTCTGATCAGAATCTGGACCATCTTCTGCTTTTGGATTTTACTTGTGGTTCAGTATGTGATGGACTGTATGCCTTGATGCTCCTCCATTCGAAGCTGTGACCTTTTATCTTTTTATGGTGTTTCTGTAAATAAAGTGTGGACACAAAAAAAGTAAAACAAAATATCTGAAAGCAAGAAAAAGGAACTGGAGCACTCTCCTCCTCCTTGTCTTGGTCGTCCTTCCTGCTGCCACTCCACCCCTCCTCCATCTTTTCTCCCACTGTCCACGGGGCCACCAGAACATGGTGTGAGTCAGAGATCAGAGCTGACCTGCAGCAGCCTCTGCAGAGTCCGTACTCCTTAGTTCACGTGTTCGAGATCCATCATTCAGCTGATTTGGATCAAACTGCAGCTCACCACAATCACTTCCTGTTTCTGCACATCCTTTTACTCAATGACTCACTAAATCACTGATACGTCTTGCATTTGCACTTACTGTTAAACATGGGTGAAGATGACTAAGGTTTGAAAAACATTGTAGAATAATTAATATTATTGTGTCCCTGATAGGTTGCTGCCACCCTCAATAACTTGGCTGTCCTCTATGGGAAGAGGGGGAAGTACAAGGAAGCAGAGCCTCTGTGCAAGAGAGCGCTGGAGATCAGAGAAAAGGTGGGTCCACCCTGCTGGGATTCAGTTAGAATGAAATAATTAACCCTTAAAACTCCGCTAGATGTCCAGTGCCATGAGCACTGTCGCTTATATTGTCAAGTTTCAGTGTGGGGTAAACTGGGACCAATAACTTACCTTTTAGGTGATCTTTGGACGTTTTCCAGGGATTTATATCCCATCCCATCCAGGAGGTTTACAATCCAGCCACAAAATGGTGTTTATTTAGAGACTATATGGCAAATTCTCTGTGAGTAAAGGTTGAGCTTCTACACAGATTTTTACATACAAAAGCAAAAAGGCTTAATAGAAAGAAAATGAATTCGCTGTTCAGCTTTTTGAAAAAATTTAAACTGAAGGGTTTTTCTTTCTTTTATTTTTCTGACAGGCGTAAATTTCCAATTTGAAACTTTACATTAGAGCATGACACCTGTTTGCTGCAATAACTGTGATGGATAAAGATCTCAAAGTTTGCAGTTATTCTTAAGTCTATTAGACAAGACAAACAACTTCATGAAAAGTGAAATCTGCAGACTCGTGTCCCCTCTCATGTTTTTGATGAGACACATAGACACATTGGGTAAAACATGAAAACTTCCAGAATCTGCTTTCATGCTGTCGGTCGTCAACAGAACATGTTGCATTGTATGCTTTACCAGCCAGAAGAAAACGGACCAACTTGTTTCTCCACCCAGCTCGTGCTACCTTCTTTATAGCTTCCTAGCACTGCACCCTGTAAGTAGCCAGGATCGGTTGGTGCTGGTTCCTCCAAATATTCTGTGTAGGTTGAGGGTGTGGCTCTGCAGACTCAAAGCAGAAATCCTCTGCTTTGTTTTCTTGGCTGATTGTTTGTGATAAATCCTGTGACATAAAATGAGCCTGTGTATCCAGAGTGTACTCCATTTTTTTGTTTCACCTCTTATTTAATGCTCCAGCAAAGCTCACAGTGCAGAAGACGTTTCTGGCTGTCTGTGCTCGGTTTTTGCTTTTAAACAAATCCTCCACCTCACTTCTTCTCCTACTGCTTAGAATAAGACGTCAGTTTCATTTAAGCTAAAGGAGCTTTTTATAAAATACTATTTTAACTGGGATGTTAAGCTGCACGACGTGCTGCTGAGTTTTCTTGCACTTGCATGGCAGTGTGGTGTGACTGCAGCACAGCTGCTGAATCAGGAAGATCGAGTTCCTGACTGTTAGCATAGAACGATGCTGCTCAGTGAACCTTGTTCTGTGGTAATGAAACATCAGTTTGAAATGAACTTCTAATGTTTTTTGTTTGTGCGATCAGAGAAATGTTAACGTAACTGATCGTCTGATGGTGAGTTATTTGCTGAATGTGGAGCTGAAATGGAGACTCATCAGACCATCAACGTTTCTCCATCTTCTGTTGTCCAGTGTTGGTGAGTGTGTGAAGTGTAGCCTCAGTTTGCTGTTCTTAGCTGTTTTTTAGTTTTCTTCGTGGTGTTTTATTTCTCTTTAAGGCCTAAATCAGTTCTGCTGCTGCTAAAAGTGTTGGGTTCATTTAATTCCTGCTATGCTGTATTGATCTGTGCCAGAGCCGGACTGATACACAGCTTTTTGAAACTGTTTTTGCTAATGCATTGATTGGTTTGCTCATGAGTTTTGGGGCTAAAGAACAGTTTAGTTAAAATACGTTGTTTTGCTTTGTGAAGCACATTTACTTTAAACTACACTGGACATTGGTTTTACAATTTTTTTTATTCTAATTAAACTTTTTAAAACTTTCTTGGCCAGATTAATTCTTTATAGGATGATGAACCTTCGTATTGACTGTCGTGTGTCAGATGTTTAGAGTAAGAATTTGAGTTGAGCTTTGATTCAGTTGATGAAGATGAAGATCGTGGTCCCAAAGGCTTCCCAGAAACCACCCCGACTGCAGCACTTCTGGTGTTGAATGCTGTCAGTAAACACGGTCAGTTCCACGTGCTGTTTCGTGTCATTTGTGGCAGTCCTTTTTCCAGCTAATGATTTTTAGAGGGAAGCTGTTAGATGTGTTAGGGTAGCAGGAGGGGAGGCGGAGGCCAGGACTGAGTTAAGTTAACTTTCCTTTGATAGTTGGTGGAGATCACAGACTCTGAGAGGCTGTGTGTTTTCAGCCAGGAGGGAGTAGTGTTCAGACCTCCTACACTCTTACAGTGCTGTAAAATGAAGACACAAAGTCCCCAGAAGACAAACAGCAAGCTATTTGTTTCCAGATTTGAAGCTAAATGTGACACCTAATATGGCTTTCTCTCTGGGTCTTCCTTCCTTTTTTTAGTGAGCAACACAACAGCAAGAGCTCTCTTCCCCTTTGGTGCTTACTGTTATTGTTTCCATAACACATCCTTTTTCTTTTCCACACTACTCTGCATTTTCATTTTCTCTACCCCCCTCCCTCCCAATGTTCTTCTTTTTTTGGTCAATCAGACTCAGGCTAAACTCCCTGCAGCTTTCTCGGTTTAGCCATGCAGTCTCTAATGATCCTTCAGCATCTCTTTCTTGCTCGCTACACGGCGACGATGGCTTTAAGCCTTCTCAGCACGCAGGAAGAGCTTACACTGCCGTCACATCCACTTGGATGCAAATGTTCACTTTTAAAGATTTCTTCTCAAATTTTTCTGCTTCTGCTGCCTTAGTGCAGAGAAGCAGATATTAAATTCTGTGATAACTGCAGTTTTGTGCTATGCTGCTGTTCTCAGACTGGTCAAAAACCTCAGTATGGCACAGGATCAGATGCTAATGGATTAAATCTCCTTTATGAAGACCAGAAAGCAGCACCAGCTTCAGATTTCTTTTCTAATGTTATGTTAAAGATTGTGTGCGTGTAACGTAAGCCCAACATCAGCGTCATGCCTCATGACAACCTCTCCATCCTGTTTATCTAAAGTTGCTCAGTTAGCCATGAAGGTTTAAATCACATCAGATTGAAGTAGTGTCCTGTTCAGACAGAAGTACCGTACTGTTGCTGTGATGTACAAGAAACGTTAACCACAGCCTTGATCGCAGTGCTGGCTAACCTTGTGGGTATTTTCTCACCAGAACTTGGCTGTAGGTTGGCTGTAACTTCTCACCATGGCTAAGACTTGGACCAGCTGTCTGAAACTCCTCACTGTTGTTTTAATCCCTGTCTCTGTCTGGCTTCTGTCTCAGGTTTTGGGCAAGGACCACCCAGATGTAGCCAAGCAGCTGAACAACCTTGCCCTGCTCTGTCAGAACCAGGGCAAGTATGAGGAGGTGGAGTACTACTACATGAGAGCACTGGAAATCTACCAGACCAAACTGGGTCCCGATGACCCCAACGTGGCTAAAACTAAGAACAACCTGGTGAGGGATTATGCTAAAAGAGAGAGAGGAAAAAAAAAAGCTGCCTCCACCTGGAAAACCTGCATCTCACTTCTTTCTCTCTGTGTCCTGCTTCTATAACTCTTTGTAATGCTGATTGTTTGCTCTGTGTTCTGCAGGCATCCTGTTACCTAAAGCAGGGCAAGTTCAAGCAAGCTGAGACTTTATATAAAGAAATCCTCACCAGAGCGCACGAGAGGGAGTTCGGCTCTGTTGACGGTAACGAAGACTGAAACTCAAACTCGCATGTGTTCAGCAATGCTCAATCTCCTTTAATGTTAAAGGTTAAAATGTTCAGACTGCTGTTTTCATATTAGTGAAATGCACACCTATAAACCAAAATGACCTTTCAGTCCAACATGAAAGCTGCATTTCCGAGCCGCTGTGACTTTTAGAAACTCTTTCCTGCTGTTATCTGAGTTTGGCATTTCTTTGCAGATGAGAACAAACCAATCTGGATGCATGCTGAGGAGAGAGAGGAGCAAAGCAAGGTGAGAGCATGCAGCTGTTAATGAGTTCATTTCAGGCTTAATGGGTTTCCAAAAACATTGTTAGTGACACATACTGAACAGAGAAAGCAGAAAGATAAATTGACTTTATTAGCAGGTAAATCCTCTGTAAAAACTCCCCATTTCTAATAGTGGAAGTACACACATTTTCCAAGTGGGGTTCATTTTATCATATTTCAGTGGTTTTGTTGTGTAGAGGAAAGGATCCCAACAGTATAGTAGTACAGAAATATCTTTATTTCCATGTTGTTGGGTTTATTTCCGGGATCCTATTCACTCGTTCCTGCTTAGACTTGACTGGAACGTTTGTGTTTGATAAAAGATTGTTGTGTAAGCTGATGCCTTTTCTCTCAGGGGAAGCAGAAGGACAGCTCACCATTTGGAGAATATGGAGGCTGGTACAAAGCCTGTAAGGTCGACAGGTCAGTTTGTGTCCTGAAATATATATGACGCTCTCGAGAGCAAGAGAAAAAAAGTGCCAGAAAATGTATTCAGATGAGGCAACAAATTCTCAAAATTATGCACGTTGAAAATATTTATGTTTAGTAACATTTTTTTCCTTGTTCTTAGCCCCACAGTGACCACCACCCTGAAGAATCTGGGGGCCCTCTATAGGCGGCAGGGCAAGTTTGAGGCAGCAGAGACTCTGGAGGAAGCTGCCATGCGCTCCAGAAAGCAGGTGGGGTCACTGGCTGATAAACAACAAAACTTTGTGTAGATAACAGTTAATAACCGGTTAGTTTAAGAGGCAGAAGATGTGCTGCCTGGTGTAAAAGTAGGAAAATGGATGATTCACTCAGGACGCCGTGGAGCCTGGGGTTTTGTTTTTAACTGAGTCTGATGATGAGTTATGTATCAGACATAATGGGGTCTCCTGTTGAGATGACAAGTAGGAAGCAGTGACAAACACATCAGTTCTGTATCAAAAATTAGGATTTCCTCACAGGATTTAATGTCATACGTCTCAGTAATGATACAAACTGGATTCCTGCAGTTCTGCTGCAGTTCCAGTTGTAAAATTACATTTTGGGGATAAAACATGTGCAGGATCCTGCGTTAAATGGGATCTTTTAAGGATATGTAAAGATGAAACTGAGGAAAACTGACTTGACAAATGCAGAAAACCTTTTCTTTGGAGCCTCGTCTTCATGGATGGATGAAGTGTCATGTCCTCATTGTGTCAGTTTGATCTGTGAAA
This sequence comes from Melanotaenia duboulayi, assembly GCA_026261665.1. Taxonomy (NCBI): domain Eukaryota; kingdom Metazoa; phylum Chordata; class Actinopteri; order Atheriniformes; family Melanotaeniidae; genus Melanotaenia; species Melanotaenia duboulayi. Next base: position 26,491,264 of record CM047994.1, on the reverse strand, counting down.
GATAAAAAAGCATGACTTACCCAGTAAGAGGAGGACTGTAACATCATGACTGTTCCACTGTTGATCTTGGTTTTTCCCTTTTTGAATAATTCATTGCTCAGGCAGAGTCACAGGAAACGGACCACATCTTGGTGTGATGGATCATCAGTCCACCTTTAATTATGTCAGATTGTGCTTCAAGTTGCAACTCAATCCTGAAAAGTTTAATTCAAAATTTCTTCTTGCGTAAAAATGCCAACATTTTTAGCTTTGCATAGTGCTGTGAAAAGTATATGCCTCCTTACAAATCTTTGTTTTTGTGCATTTGTCATAGTTAAATGTTTTAGTTATGTTTAGTTAAAATTTTAATATCGCACAGACAATCCGCGGATAATCTGAGTAAATATAAAAAGTAGTTTTAAATCAGGACTTCATTTGTTAAGGGAAAAAAGCTATTTGGACTCCAGTGAACCGCAGCGTGAGCCATTATCCACAAATGGAAAAAACTTGCAACAGGAGTGAACCAGGACCAAAATGACTCCACATCGACGACTCGTCCAGGAGGTTGAGAAAGGGCCAGAACAACATCTGATGCACTTCAGGTGTTGTTTGCCTCAGTTAGGGTCAGTGTTCACGGTTCAATCATCAGAACAAAACTTCCATGGAGAGTTCCAGGATGAAAACCACAGCTAACAAAGAAGAAAACACAACGTCACACATTTGCCAAAAAAAAGATGATCCCCAAGAGTTTTGGGAAAATATTTCGTAAACACAAAAGTGGAACTTAGAGCCATCTTGTTACATCTGGTACAGAAAAAGATCGTCATACTAACTGTTAAACATGGTGGTGGTAGTGTGATGGTCTGGTGCTGCTCTGCTGCTTCAGGAACTGGACAACTTTAACTGATAGAACCATGATTTCAGGTTTCTACCAGAATATCCTGAAGGAGAATGTCTCGCCATCAGTTCATGACTTTAAACTCAAGTGTGCTTGGATCATGAAGCAGGACAGTGATCAGCAGCACACCACCAAAAATAAAGGTTTTGTGTGGCCTTGTCAAAGTTCCTCCACAGCGACGTAAAAGACTGTTATATCAAACGCTGGGCCGCAGTTGTCACCAGAATGGCACAACTGGTCAGTAGGTGAAGGGGGTGATTACTTTTTCTTATAGGGCAGGTTGGTTTAGATAAATTCCTTCCCTTAATGAATGAAATAATGTATTAACTGATGTTATCTTTGATATTAAANTTGGTTTAGATAAGTTCCTTCCCTTAATGAATGAAATAATTTATTAACTGATGTTATCTTTGATATTAAATGTATTTTATGATCTGAGATATTAAAATGAGACAAAAAGTATCAGTAAGGGGGCAAACACTTTTTGCATCACTGACATGAAGATAAATTTAAACAAACTATTAGAATATGAAACATCTCCTGTCAGACATTGTTGAAGGTCTGACACTCCTGACTGCTGGTGTCTGATACGAGGTATTGATGTCTGCCAGGGTTTACAGCTGCACATGGTCTCTAGTGTTAGTGGTAGTTGGATTGGAAGAATTGTTACTTGCTGCTTTTGGCTGCACATCTTGTTTTGTATCATTGGACTGGAGCTGCAGGTGGCACAGGTGCTGAGCTTCTGCTTTAATTGGATTAGCTGAATTGGCATCTTTTGTCCTGCCAACATCTGTGTACACGTGCCTTTCAGGGTCTGGACAATGTGCACAAGCAGCGCGTGGCCGAGGTGCTGAGCGAGCCGGAGGCCCGCGAGAAGCAGCGGAGCCGCGAGAGCCTGACGTCTGACACGGTGAAGTATGAGAGTGGGCCGGACGGTGGCGAGGAAGTGAGTATGAGCGTGGAGTGGAACGGGGTAAGTACAGTACACAGCCCTCAGCATGTTACTGAGAGTCTTCAAATCAGGGATGCAGACAGGTTTACATGATACACAATCTGTTTCTTTAGGGACCGAAGCCACCATTTTATTCACACACAGAGATCAGAGCTGAATTTTAGAATTAGGTTTACAATTTACTCGCATGTGCAAGCTCTGGTTTGTCTTTTTAATGTAGTTTGGACAAGAAAAACAATTAGATCTCATCATCATCATGCTGCATGGGTAAAAGCACCCAGGCCGCTGCAGAGCTGAATGCAGATGACATCTGATTGAACTGTTGGAGACGGGTTGCATCTAAAAGTTGCAGGATGATAGATCTCGAGGACTGAACTTGGGCGCCCCTGGACCAATCATTATCTTCACACTTTTAAGCTAACGTAAATACTGTAATATCTTAGTGGGGTGTTTAGGCAACATGTCAGAATATGTTCTTTCATACATAATAAAGACTCGGTGGCCTCTGTCAATAAAGATACAGTAGAAGATGTTATTCTTTAATCTATTAATGAATAAAAAAATTCTAATCAGAATCCCTTAATGCTGTCAGATCTGCTCCAGTGGGATCATTTTTTATGAGTCGCACTGATAGTGCTGATTGACTGTGACCCCCACAGTAGTTCTTTGCACATGACTTTCATCTGTGACTGTAGTTGAATTAAAGCGTAGTGCTAACTTCTTCTAACTAACTCCGAACACGTTTTCACAGCAGTAAACCTTTCTGGTCTCACATGTTGACGCCACTTACTCGACTCCTTCTGCAGAGCAATGTTTTTGCAGCTTCTAGTGACTGCAGTGGTAGAACATGCAGATGTAGGGTTGCTGTAAGTCGCTTGCCACCTCATTTCTAAAAGGCTTCTGCAGAGCTGGTCTTCTTACATAGCAACAGTAGTCATAGCACCCCGAACAACCAATCAGCATCTAGTCCTGTACCTTCGATTGCGGCTCTGGGAGGTTTAGTGTGAGACACTGATGCTGTACGGTGTCAGCCAGTTATCAGCCTGCAGCATCCTGCAGAGAGCCACCAGCTGATCTCCGGACCGTTTATATCAGGAAACTGTCTCATCTGGAAAGAGCTGCAGTGGGACGAGTGAGATGACTGTCTTTTGTCCTTAAATCTGATTTTATACAATGGTAAATAAATGTGTGAAAATATGAAAACAGAACTTGTAAATCTGAATAGATTTGCATTTAATTACAGCACAAAAAGTTGTATATAAATATATCTTCATGTCAAACCACATTTTGGTCAAACAAATCATCATTTCCACTTCAGCTCTTTCTACAGGCAGCTGTGAAAAAACAAAAACTTTTCTTCTCACCTCTGAATAAGTCTGACTCATCAGTCTGTTCTGACTCAACATGGGCTCTGTACTGTACTCCTGCTGTGTTTATTGTTCATGATCTGCATCTGTTTGTACTGATGTGTTTGTCATTTGCATATGCGTGATGTGCTGCAACCCGAGAGTGTAAACTGTGACCTTACTGATCTTCACTGCTTCCCAGATTTTCTTGGTCAGCATGTTTGCAGCCGGATGGGGAGAAACTATGAATTAGACATATATGTAGCTTGTGGGACAAAAATCAAAACACAACACAGAAAATTGGAATAAATTCAATGTGCTTGATCAATAATTTTGCTTTAACTAGTCAAATTGTTGAACTAGCTCTTTTCATTACATATTTTAGGAAGCAAACAATGAAGGAAGGAACGCATGCAAACATGCAAATAGCTTGTTTACAAGTAAGCAACCAAATATGTAGTTTCAGGGGGAATCTGGCTGCTCTCATGTGTCTCCGCCCTGCATCGAAGTGTAACCCTGGTGATGTAAGTGTGCAGGCTGCCTCTCAGACTCAGACACAGTGAAGAAGCTCTTCCTAGTGGCCAAATTGAAACACTTTTCCACCCAACAGCTGATATTATGAGGTTTCGTAAGGAGTGATGAGTATCTCAGCCTAATGTGTTGGGTTTCTTCAACCCGCCGAGGTGTTTATAAAATTTTTCTGTTACACCTGCAGCAGGAATCAGTCAGTCTGACTCATCCATTCTCTTCTATGTGGTATCATCTTTTAGGTTAATCACCTTTTTAGCTTTAGAGGTGTTAATAGGACGGTAGGAAAACGCCAGCAGCTTGTGTACCTGCAGTTAAAGCAGACTGGACTTACACACTGTGTCTGACCTGAGAAACCTCTCATCACGCCTGCTGTCCCTTCCTTTCCTTTAACTGCTCTTTGAAAGTGTGTATCCGAATTTCATCAAGCTTTTTTCTCCTTTTCACTGTTTATCTTCCCTTCTTTCTCTTCTCTTCCTGCTCTGTCCGACCAGCAGGCATAACTCCAGATGCCTTGTACTGGTTCTAAAAACTTGTCTTCTGCATGATGGATGCCTCGCCTCAACCCCTGCAGCTTTGCAGTTTTCTTCACTTCTGACTCCTGCTGTCTTTTTCTCTGGCGGGACGCTTCATGCCGTGTTAAACCAGAATAATAATGTTGCTTTGAAACCCCTTGAACCTGTTTGACTTTGCATTTGTTGTGGGTGAGGAATGGGGGGGGGTGACAACATAAAACTTGAGCTTCTCTTATTTCTTTCTTTTTCTTTAACTCTGCTCCTCTTCTTCCCCTCTTACTCTCATTCTCCAGCATCATCAAATTTACTTTACTTCATGCCTGTAGACTGATTTTAATAGATTGTTGGGCGATTGACGCTATGCCCATAAAACAATATTCTTTACCTTGTTGTCCAAACTACTTTTTAACTCTCACCATCTTTGACTGGACTCTAAAATGCTTTGAGTGTGCATTTAAAATGATCTATTTCTGATTCAGGTGGAGCATACTATAGAAAGAATTTGTTTTTAGGGTATATAACGTTAAGTTTAGCCTTTCAGAGCAGCTAAATAAATCTGCGACTTTGATTAGTCACATAAAATTAAGATTTACGGCAGAAAATGAATCTGTGACTTATCTAATGATGGATTTGTCACATCACTGAGTAGTCGAGCACAAACCTCAAACTGGTGATAACTTACTGAAATGTTGTTAATGAAACTAAACATAAATGTTGTCATTGTCAGAACACACAGTTGAAATGTTCTGGTATCGTGGATGAAGACAGTTGACTGCGCTGCAGCAGTGGGCCAGTTTTACTGTAAGAAGTCATGTTTTCTTAAATGAAAGAACCAGATCAAAGAGCTAGAATGATTCATGGATTTTGGTCAGTGGTGATGCGTCATGTGTACACATTCAGGTCCAAAGGTTACGAGTCAAAACAGCCACGAAACAGAAAGAAAACCAGCACAAAGAGGCTCAGAATTACTGCAAAATGAATAAACAAACTTTCGACTAAACATAGAAGAAGAATAGACTAATTGAAAACATTCACTCTGAGAAGAGATGGAGAAAACTTTTATAGAGACACTTAGAAAAAAGCCAAGATTAGAAAAAAAAACACCCCTGATATAAACAGAACTTTCTCAGATGCACAGTTCAGGTTTGAACTGGTGAGAGTTAAGATCTCCTTTCCTGTCCTTTATCTTCCAGGAGGGGTTGAAGCTTCTGTCCTTGTTTTATTAATGCAGTTTAAATCAACAGTAACATCTGTAGTGGTGACTCTAAACATGTCATATAGTAGTGACTTAACACACTGTGAATAACATCAACGTAACTCATCAGCATGGTCCAGAGCACCATTAAGTGTAGCTCTGTAGGTTTCAGCTCCTGTTAGAGGAGTCACTAGTGTCACGTTGTGCAGATGTCAGGTATAAACGCAACGTCAGTACGAGGACACTTACTTACAGGATTCCTGAACGGTGGATTTGAATAACTGTCAGTGGATTTTCCGATAATTGTAAGACTGTATTAAAGAAAGTGAAGCATTTTGTTTAAACAAAGAGCTTAAACTTTGTGCATCTTGCCTGTTTACTTGCTGTATATCTCTGTATATAGATGTAAGTGGTGGGGCTTTTTTTTTGAGGGGGGGTTATTTTGATCTAAAGAAGCATTGTTTCAAAGTGGTGATTTAAAAAGTCTCCATCAGTCTGTTTTCTGCTCCTGCTACTAATCTTCTGCGTGTCCTGTCTGGTTTGTGCATCTTATAGTTTGTCTTTCTTAACTTCTAATAAAAGCTAAACTCTCTGCTCACCTGAACCTGTTCCTGTCGTCTCTTTGTGTCTTCCCTCTCTTTTTCTGTGTGGCCCCATAACTCATCGGGCTCTAAACCTTGCCATTAACAGCTGATTGTAAGCATGTTGGCAAAAACAAAAAAAATCTACATTTTCTTCAGTTTTAGAACATTTTAAAAGTTTGGACTTAACAAAATAAACTTTTCTCTGGAAAGTTATTCCAGCTGAACAAACAACAAATGTATGATTGAGGTGGCAAGTTTTCTTATGCTGCTAGGACTTAGTTAAATATTAGGTGTCATGTTTATACGTCTGCAACGTATAGCACTAGAAGAACTACATGCAATTTTCTATGCAGCCTCAACAAATACAACTAAAAAACTACTATTCTGAGAAAAGAAACTTGGATGTAAAACTTTTGAGCAGTAAATTCACTGCCCTTCACATCCATACAGGTGTTTTTAATTATTCTCTCGTTGGAGCTCTTGTGATTATAAAGGTAGGTGAAGCTTTGCTGGACATGCAAGAAGGGTGTTATCTGTCACACATGACCTCAAAGTCATGTTTTGGTCCACATGTGTACTAATCAGAACTTGGTTTGCTGCTGAATTTGCTGGCTGATGGTGACTTCTGACCTTAAACATCCACTTCACACCACCCTGCTCAGCATAATAAACCTGCAATCGCACTAAAGAAAATCACCTGTGAGGGCCAGCTCCTTTTAAAGCTGTTCAGAACTGAAGTGGTGTCCACATCAAGGGTTTAGCAACCTAACTGGTTTGCAAATAAGTGCACAACTGCATTTTTGCATCATGTTGACGTGTGTTTTTGTTTTTGTTTGGTGCATCTGTACAGTTAAATTCAGTCTAATAGCTCTGCTGTCATAGTTGGCACAAAAGAATGGGAAGGACCTCGTGCTGAATCCAGTCCAGTACAGTAACACTAAACGTAGTCTCTGAACTTTCTGTGCTTCGTGAATCTGACTGCATTAAATTGTACAGGTGATGACTGGAGATTTGACCAGTGCTGCTGCTGGTGGGGTTTTTCTGAGTCATTCTTGTAGTTTCAGCCTCTTTAGTTTAGCCCAGAAATGAATGAAAAAGACCACAAATCTCTGTGTTCTCTTTCGTGTGCATGTCTTGATAGTAGTTTCATGACTGAGTGAGAGTAACGCTGTGTCGTGTCCCACCAGGACGGATCTGGATCTCTGAAGAGGAGCGGCTCCTTCAGCAAACTACGAGCGTCGATCCGTCGCAGCAGCGAGAAACTCGTCCGCAAGCTGAAAGGCGGCGGCGGCTCGTCACGAGACAGTGAGCCCAAAAACCCAGGGTAACTATCAGCTCCCTCACCCACCCTGACACCTGCCCCTAACCGCTGCAGGGGACTCACTTTATGATGCACTGGAGGCCCGGAGGACGGCGCCCACCTCTCCGTACACTCACTCGGTGGTTGGCATACTAACCAAAACCAAAAGAAGGGCTTTGCTCTGCTTTGCTGGTGGTGAAGTGGTGTAACTCTAAAGCTGTGTTTGCACATGAACTGAGCTTCTGTAGTCACACACGCTTTGGTCTTTTTTCCCATTGCATTTGTTTACCTTTCACAGCGTTCAGGCCCTCAAACGCACCGCTTCTGCCCACTGTTGCATCTTTATAATGCAAGAGTTGAAGAAATGGAGAAATAATTTTAGATATGCGAGTAATATAAACAAAAATGTGGGGTGCTCTCTGAGAAAATCTTAAATAGCTTTTAATATTTTAACTATTACTGTTTACATCCTAAAGGGAAAACTGTATTTTCCACAAGAAGAGAAAAGGGTTATAAGCAGAAAAAATGGTTTATCTCAGCAAGTTGTATTGTTTTTAAGTGTTTTGAGAAAACATTCATTTCATTCTCAAATTTGGGAATACTTAGAAGTATTTATATTAGAAGAAAGAGAGGAATATTTTTATAAAATTTATTACATTAAAACATTTCTAGAAAAAGATGCAATATTGTAAGATCAGTATTCATGATAAGCTGATCAGAAATGAAAATATTTCCTGAAAATTAAAGTATTTGTAAGGAGAAAATGGTCAAAAATGCGCCATGATTTGAGAGTAATAAACAAACATGTTCATTTTAGGAGCAAACACTAATACCTTCTTTTTTTAAGCCTGTTAAAAATATTTTTAGACAAGAAAAAATAAATAAAAAAAAAGACATTTTTATCTTAAATCCACGTTTGCTTTCATGTGGAGCCCCGTAAGTGTAGGTATGCATGTATATATACATACAAACTGATTTTATTTACATATAAAACCACAAATGGCACTTTATGGGACCAAATGTGAACTTTTTACAGCGGAAAACCAAAGGAAAGTAATAAAAGGGGAATAAATAAAATAAATAATCACACACACACTATGTTGTGATGTCCTTGACAAAGAATATCTGCAGTGAGACACAATCTACTAATGTCTGCTTTGAGTTGCCTTCAGCTTGTTATGCCTCATTTATCACTAATATTTCTACATTTATTTATTGGAATTTGTGGCTTTTGGAAACCTTTTTATTTTATTTTTTATTTGGAAAGCAACATGTCTGCGTGGCTGTTCTTGTGTAGAATTCAATGCTGTGCTGAATTTCTTTTTTTTCCTTTTCCATTTATGAATAAATGTTTTTCTTTCCTCTCAACTTGCATGCCTCATCTGTGTGCTCACTGGTGTCTTATTTTCCTTTTTGGTGCTGCTCTTCACTGCGGCTCATGAGGCTTGATGGACACGACCTGGTTGTCCTCATCATCCTCATCGCTGAGACGTCAAACCACTGCAGAAATGTTTCTGTTTGAGTGTTTTCTTTCTTTTTCTAATTCAACAAGTCAAAACAAAGGTTAAACGCCTCCAAAAGAAACTGAAGGAACTACAGTTTTCATCTTCCCACCAGCAAAGGAAGCAGGAATCCAGAATATTTAATAGGTACAGTAGGAGATATGAAGCATTTCAATTAAGGGATGCATTCAAATGCTTCATATGCATCCAACCCATATGTAAAGGAATCCTACTTTTCCTCAAGACTGAGCATTAAGAGTATTTTTACAGTAAAAAACAAAACAAAAAACTTTAGAATTTAGATTAAAACAAAACTGCATTTTCTTTTCTTTTTCAAACTCATTGCGATAGTTTATTCTGGATATTTATCCTGTAAAATTTCCAGATTTTCTTCTAATACAGAACAAGTACACTCATCAGGTTGGACCCCTTTCTCCTCCAGAACTGGGTTTAATTCTTGGTGTTATAGATTCAACAAGGTGGTGGAAACTATTCCTCGGAGGTTTTCTCCATATTGACATGACAGC
>CM047994.1:26409163-26430608 GCA_026261665.1 Melanotaenia duboulayi | reverse complement strand
CAGACAACCCCTGCTCACTGGATATTTTTCTTCTTNAAATGTTTTTCCCTCTTCTTTTGTCCAGTGATGGTGAGTCTGTCCAGACGACCCCTGCTCACTGGATATTTTTCTTCTTCAGACCATCTCTGTAAACCCTGGAGATGGTTGAGTGTGAAAATCCCAGTAAATACTCAGAACAACAGCCATGCCACGTTCTGATGCTCAGTTTGAACTTCGTTTCGTCTACATGACTAGATGTGTTGCTGCCGTGTGATTGGCTGATTAGACATCAGTGTTAACAAGCAGTTGAACTTGATAAACCTGATGAGCAGTGTGATGAAAATGCATTTCAGAAGGTTGATTCCTGGCCAGAACGGTGTTTCCTTTGTGTAGACAGCTTGTCCAATTGCAGCTCACTGCTTGCAGACCTGTTGACAGCAGCTGTTCATTCCTGTATTTGTCTCCAGGAGAAAGTTGTTTATCCTATGACGTTACTGAAGCTGCCTTCAGTCACACGAAGCACATCAGGAATCTTTCAATTGAAAGCTGCTCTCCTTGATGGCAGCCTCCACCTGTTGAGCTGTGAAGTATTGGGTAACCGTGCTCTGTTTTTAATTGTAGCATGTTTTGAGTTGACCCTCGACCTGGAACGTTTCACTTAGGGCTGTGACGGACAGGGTATTATACACTCCTCCTTTCTCAGATAAACACACAAGCTCCTCCACCACTGACGCTTGAAAGGGCAGAAAGTCATTTCAGATTTAATGTTCACACCTTAAACCGCTGCAGCCTGGCAAAATATCAGAAATGCTGCAGCTGTGCAATAAAGATCTACGTATATAACCTTAAAGGGGATGCAGGAAGTGGGTCTGCAAAATCTGATCAAAGGTTTTTCATTTGTTTTGGCGTTGTAGCAAAAGTAAAATGTTCTTATGGATATTTTAAATGGATGCTTTAGAAATCTGTTCCCATCCTCTTGTTTCTGAGCTGCATGGCCTATGCAGCAGCAATAGCAACATTAATAGGAAATAAACTGATAAGATTCTTAAGTGACAGCTGGAAACTGAAACCGGGATCCTGCTATCCTCAGAGGGACTGTAGAATTCATGATGAAGCTCTTGTGACGTAATACAGTCGATTCTTTATTAAAATCCATGAATTATTGTGGCTGTAAAGCGGAAGCTTCAGTTTCTTCAAACCAACAATTAACTGTTAAAACTTGCGACGGCACTTTTTCCACTTTCTGGAATTTAGTTCTCAAAATAGTGGAGGAGCATCTGTGTCCCTGCCGACTCCGAGGCCGAGGGCGAGAGACCGTCTGTCCGCCCCGAAACCGCCTCAGTCCCCCCAGAGATGGTCTGAAGGAATGACAGAGACCTGACCCCCAGTTCACGACCTCACCCTTCTGCTTCAGATTACAGCCTCTAGACTTCATTCTGGGATGTGCAGCCGTGTGGCTTTGTTATTCAGCAGCATCCATCACTGCATCCTTTCAGCTGGAGCAGTAGGAGCCGGGGGCTGGGGGGGCCGGGCAAATTTACTGCAGAGCCTTCTGGAGGTGTTGTGGGGTAAAATACAATGAAACATCTGTGATGGGAGGACCTACTGTGATAACCCTGATGCCCCACCTGCCTTCACCACCCCTCCAACCCACCACCCACCCACCCTACCTCACTCTGCTCTTCCTGCAACACAGCCTAGTTTTAACAGCACGGGGGACTTCTCATCAGATCCTGTTCCAGAGAGTTTCAAACATGTATTTCATCCCCAATTTATCAACCTTAGGTCTGCAGTAGAAATGAGAGTTTAGAAATGCTTTATTTGGAGAAATAAAACTCAACTTTTCCCGCCTAAACCATTTTATTATACTGAAGAAATAAGTTTTATAAAAGAAGGAATCCTTTCTGAGTTGTCTCAAAAAGCTTTAGAATAGAAGCAGACCAGAAGTCCTGGATTATTCACTCGCTTTTAGAAGGAGAGCCTCTCATACACGTCGCTGTTATCTGATTCAGAGTAGTTGGAAAGCTGTTAGCGTTTAACTGTGGGTTGTATGAGCTACTTGTGAGAAGTGGATGTTTACCTGCTGCAGACGGCGGTCAGATCGCTCTGTTTGGAGTCTGATGCATTCTCAGCGGTGGCCAAGCTAACAGCGACTCAACAAAAGTCCGTTCCCCCTCCTGAAACAACTCCACATGTAGAACTTCTTCATTGTTTACTTTACTGCCCATGTTTCTCACGTCTTTACTTTCAGGCTGCTGAGCCTGTGGACTTGTTGGATAGTTTTCTACTTGACATTATTTTAGTGCAGACTCAGACGATGGTGCTTGTTTTCGGCTTGTTTTCGGTTCTCCTGAGTAGCTGTTAGCTGTGGCGCTTTTCTGAATTCTCCAAACCTCGAGCTTTCTCCTTGTGGGTCGCTTTACATTTCTCCCCTTTCAGGTCATTAGAGGACAAAAAGTCCTCTCCCAAAAACTGCTATAAAACATAGATTTTCCCACTTTTTCCTCCTAAATAGTTAAATAACTTCATTCCTAATTAAACCTTTTAAATGTGTAATTAATCATAATATTTTAACCCTTTAAATTACAGTTTAATTACATGATGCTGTTTTTATAAAAATAAAATAAGTTATTTTCCGTCAAATACATCAAATCAAATCAATCAAATCAAATTNGTTATTTTCCGTCAAATACATGTTTTTGTTTTTTTTTAAGTGCAATGAAAATTAATAATGTTGATTTTGCTCACCCACTAACGTGTCTTTTATGGGAAATAACCTTATTTTATGTGCTTTTTAAATATAAAACAGTGACATCATTGGATCAAATTAAAGTGTTAAAATAATTTAAATAATGACATATTTGGTATTTTGGATTAATGAAGTCCATTCAGTAATGTGGCAAAAAAGTGTAAAGAATATTAATCTGTAATGTTTTTCTAAAAATCTGAAAGGATGGTAAATTTGTTCTGGTGTCCTAAAATTGGAATTTTAAGAGAAAAACAAAAATCTTCCCATCCCAAAAATTGTGGGAAAAAACCCAAAGGGACAAAAAAATGACCTGGAAGAGTTAAAGTTGCAGCTTTGTTTTAACAGCATTTGGTGCAGATTTCTGGATCCTTCATCATCATCGGGCTTTTTTTCTACGTCCTGTCTGAAATGTCATCCCTAAATAAATGAGGCAAGTCTTCAGCGAGGGCTGCATGTTTAATTTTGGTCTTTGGTCTTAGACATCTGAGATTACTACAGAAGTGTCAGAATCCACCTGGAACACAGCAGAAAATGTAAATGGTTGTTTCATCCTCAAAGAAAACCGCATTACTTCCAGTGAAAACCAGAAGCACCGGGTCCGACTGGACTCGCAGCAGTCTGAATACCACTTCATGATGACCTCCCCTCCTGTTTGAGTCGCTTTGCAGCAAAGCTAGAAGATAGAGTAAAATAATGTCTGATAAGGAACTGTGCTACAGTAGAAGGTAAAAAGTGAACCTGTGCAGTTTTCCAGGTGTTTTATGCAGGTAAATATCTCAGGAAGTCATCGGCCGAAGTTGATAGACACCTCTACCAATGGTTGGAGTCAGGAGAATCCAGGGATAGCTCCACATTCAACTTAGAAACACCAAGAAGCCCAAGATAGTCTATGATAGGAAGAGAGAATCCTTCACTATAAAACCTCCTTCATCTCCATGGAAACCAGCAGGACCTTAATGGTTAATTTCAAATGAAGACAGAGTCATAGAGAGCACGTTAGCAGAGGTTTTAGAGCTGGAATCCAACTTTTCCCCATAAAATGCACAATGATGAGACACGTGTTTGTACCCAGCAGTCTCTGCGTTCATGTGACTGTACGGGGCTCAAACTCTCATGAACAGAAGCTGAAACCTTAAATTATCGGTTCAAGTTTTGAGTTAAATAATTTTTCCTGTTTTCTGCTCAACTCCTCTGAAAAGAACCTTCTGCTCTGGTTTGGTGCTGATGTGCTTATGTCTGCTGGTGCAGGTCTGTTAAGGTCACTGCTGTACAATAACCAAAATAAGCCCCGCTCAGATACAGGAAGGTCATCGGTTCACTTCAAACAAAGCTAGAAAAAAGCAGTAGAAATGTCACCAGTTTAGAAGCCAGTCACCTACAGGCATTTTATCTGACAGAGCCAGAGCTGATTTCTTGTTTAGATACAGGAAATCAATGTGGGGAGGGGGGACATACAGGAACATGGAGTACAGTGGCAGATATTTGGATTAGAGATTGATGGAATAAGTTGTGCATTTAGAGACCCTTCAAATCCCTTCATATGGTAGCAGAGCTCAGCTTTTAATCACACATATTGAGGTGAAATGCGCGGCGGCTTTGGAGTCAATTATGTAAGCAAAACGCTGAACCTGCTGCTGATGCAACAGCCTGATTTCATCCTTGCAGTCGGCTTCGTGTGCAGCAAACCAGACGTTGTAAGTGGCTTTAATGGCCGCCGCAGTCATTAGACGGATTTACAGACTTGATCATATAAAACTTAAATCCTGTTACAAAATTAGATGGAGGTGGCATCAGTGTTGTAACGGCTTGTCTTTTCACAGGTGAACGTCTACGTCCTGGGAAAGACTTTTCTCCTGCTGGCCCGGGAACTTTGCATCAACGCTCCAGCTATAGGTACCGACCCCAGCTTCACCTTCTCTTTGTTTTCACTGCATCCAGCAGAACTAGTCTGTTTTCAGCTTTTATTCTATATCTAATCGGAAGCACAGAAGCACAGTGCGGTGTAGAGTTTCTGCAGAAGTTTCATGATTTTCAACCTGAGGGTGAAAACTGATGCAGCGCAGCCTGAAATACTGACTCATCACTCAGAATTAGTCTGAAGAGCTTTTTCCACCCAAAAACTTTCATAAAATGCTGACTTTAGGTTTTTAGTATAAAAATCTGGCACTCAGCGAGAACTTACAGGTTTTTCCTTTCTTCTTTTAAACCTTTAAAGCTCCTTCTGAGTGAGGATTTTACAACAACCAGCACTAAAACCTGCCCTTTAAACTGATACGCTTCAGTCTTCACATGAGTCGTGCTGAAATCTGCTGCACAGAACGGCCTGTTACATGCATTAAACTTTAGTTTTCTAGGAGCAGAATAGCCCCCAACACGGCTACAGAGTTAAAAATGTTTCAGTGACGTTACAGGCTTGTAGTCAGATAGTTTTGTGATCCTGCAAGCATGAGATTGAGAAGTTTTGCAGCTCCTTATAGTCAACCGTACCCGGTGTTCCAGGTGATTCTGCATGCAGGATTTTAGCTAATAAACATTTGGCTTCAGTTTTTCAGTGTTAGCTTATGTTGTTGCTCCTGTCTGTTTAGATCACTGATAAGTCTGGAAGGTCTGATAATTATCTTCCCGGTGGAAACTGTTGGTGGAGGTTGGTCCACATTATTAAGAGCCAGTTTGCATGCAGTCAGAGGAAAAAGGATTTTTCTGCAGATTCACAGAAATGAAAGGAGAAAAAACAAAAAAGATGAGAGGAAAACGTGGGCCTCCCTTAACCGATGTGGATGGACACCCTGCCCCAACAAGGCCCATCAGCATGGTGGTGGAAGTGAGATGGTAGGATGTCCCTCAGCTAAATCCGCCAGGTTTCTAACAGAGTATTTCCTGCTGTGGTGGAAAAGGAAGAAGCTCCATCCAGAATCTCTGGCTGCTATGGGTTCAAAGAGAGGAAAACTACTGAGAACCTTTAAAAGAAGATCTATGAGGGTGGGGGGGGGCAGCAGACCTCCAAACAACTTTGGGGGGAAATTCTGGTCCAGACAGAAACCATCCAGGTTTAAATGAAAGTGTTGTTAGGGTGGAATCAGAGAAAGACTACGTGTTTAAGTAGAACTGGATCAGATTAGTTTTCAGTAAAATGATCTCATGTATGAACATGAACAGATTGGCAAAAACTGCTTTTTCCATCGATAAAATCCATATTATTTAAGAACTTCATATAGCATTTGACCATTAAAAAAAATCAGCTTTGCATCGATTATTTAAGAACGAAAACAGCATAAGCAGAATAATTTAGAACAGAGTAAAATACAAAATATTGAAGAGTCAAAGTGAACCACATGTGGTTTTTATGTCAGAGACGTTGATTTGCTTATTTAAACCATTTTTCATGTTATTATATATTTTAAACAAAGTCAAAGTTTTTCTGTTTTAAGGTTGTTGAAATTTTATTATCTGAAGCTAAATTTGAGAGAAAAAAAAGCAAATACAAAAATAAATTGGGGCTTTAGAAAATATCCAACTTTAAAAGACCTATTACCACTTAATAAGAAATGTGTAACCTTCACCCACTCACATCCACCCACGGCTGTAGGAAGGGAGTGGGCGCAGTTCACGCTGTGGTAACCAGAGGGCGCTGCAGCCCCTCTAATGTTCCCCAGAATGAAGCCACGTGCAGCTCTGTTCACATTATAACCTTAATGTTTTATTATCAGGTGTTTAAGCATTCTTGTACAGAACACATCTGGTCTTTAACAGCATCAAGCTGTTAACAGTTAAATCTTCTTTTACAAAAGACGCGTTTCTGAGGTCGTCCCCTGAAGTGCAAAATGACTTTTTGACAAGATTTCTACATTTCTTCTCATTAGAATCATGACACTACATAAAGTCTGCTCCTTGTGTATTGCTGCTTGAACAACATCGTACGTAGACTTTCTTTTACACCATCTGAAGTCGTCCCTACTCGTTCCAGTTGTGGAGCTCAGCTTGATTACATAACCACAGATTGCTGAGTTAATGTTGCTTCTACAGCAGCCGCATCAGAGCAAATAACCTTAAATCAGGATTTAAATAAAAAAATAACATTAAATTAAATAAGATAAAACAGCTCCTTCGCTTTTTAAAATAGTCTCTCAGAGATCTAAGCAGGCCATTTAGTGTGACGTTACTCAAGTGTTTAATGCTACATTACGTTGAAGGCTGGGAGGCGAGGAGAACCTCGTTTTCCAGCGGCAGTCCGGAGCAGCCTATGCGTAGAAGACCAGCTCTGGGATCTGTCCTCCCTGAACTCCGGTCCCGTTAGTGCTGTCGGAGGAGCACTGGAATTGAAATGTCACCTTCCCGCATTGCACCTCCGTCATTCCCTCCTGGCCGAAGTAGCTGAGCTCGTTTCCGTCCAGCACGACGCTCACCGTGTAGAAGGCGTCCTGCTCCACCTGGACGGGGTGCTCGAACCACACCGGAAACGTGCTGCTCGAGCCGTCCGACACAAACTTGGTCATGTTCTGCGCCAGGATCACCCCTTGTCTCTTAAGCTCGATTTTCACGCTGTACTCGGCTTTCCCCCCGCTCGACCCGTACAGCCCCAAACCGGCGATAAAGATCCTCTTGTCCACCGCGAACTGAATGCTGTCGCACCGGCCGCGGTAGCGCCACTGGTTGCTCCGGTAGGCAGAGGACTGGAAGCGGTGGCACCTCTGAGGAGCCAAGCCCTTCCTGGCCGTCAGGGGGAAGTCCAGCTGAGGCTTTTTAGCCGCCGTGTACCACAGGAACACACTGTGCGTCTCCTCTAGCGTCAGGATGTCAGACTGTGCCGCTCCGTTAGCAAACTCCTCCAGGCTCATGGTGGGAATGCGCACCAAGAACAGCGCCTTGCCCAGGACATCTCTCCTGTTCCTGGTCGTCGGCCCCAAACCTTGTCTCTTACACTCCGCCGTGGCCCAGTTCATCACGGCCTCGAACACCACCACCTCCTTAGTGTTGAGCGTCTCCCTCCTCAAGATGATCTCCAGCGTCTGCACGTCAATCTCACAGAAGCCCTCTGAGCACAGCGCCAGCTCGGCCTGAGCGTCGATCACCTCCCAGCAGCGCTGCGTCAGCTCCGGCTCCTCGAACAGGCGGCTCTGGGAAAGCAGCACGCAGGCGTTCTTGGCTTCCAGGCTGGTTTCCAGGAAGGTGACGCAGGCCTTGGCCAGTGCAGGTACAATGTACTTTTTGGCAGCGTACAGGGTGGCCAGCACCGTGTCTGCCTCCAGGTCGATCTCATCGCTGTACAGGTACCTGGAAGAAGAAGAAAAATGACTTACTATCACAGAAGCACAGATCGGCTACATATTTATGGGAATTAAAAGACCATAAAGAAAATATTGGAGCTTTATTAGATGTGTTAAACTAATTTCTTCTCTTCTTTGGTGTAAAACTGTCATTGTACCAGCGGTAGTGATGTGCTGTTCATTACAAGCCGGTTCTAACAGCTGATTCTTTGTAGTGAACAAGAAGAGCTGAATATTAAGAAGGGGCGGGACTTAACTTTAACTGTGACACCATGTGGCCAATCAGACGTGAGGAAAGACTAGGGTCATACCATTATGTGTGGAAGGAAGCGTTGAAAGAGCAGTGGTACAGACCAGTGGAGAAAAGTCTCATAATGTGTCTTAACTTTTATTTATTTGTTGTGGTTCTGTGTTTTTCATTTAAATGTTCAATTAAAATATGTAATAGTAACTATATTTTTATGAAAATGCTTTAAAATGAGGCTTGTATGAAAAATAGTAAAAAAAAAAAAGTTTGGCAACATTAAAAAAAAATCATAATTGCTAAATGAGGCTAAAATGGAAGCTCAATTTTATCACATTTTAGCTTAAATAACTATATATACTATATCAGAATTGTTACTACAGACAGAAGTAGTAATAAATCTTTTAAAAAGAGCTGAAGTTCCCAACACTAATCTGGAGATTAGTGGATGGAGGAAAAAGAAAGAATATAAACTTAACTTGGCCTGTCCATAAAAAAAGGACACTCTGTCTCAAAAGCATGTTATTTATAACTCGTGGTCTGTATATGAGGAGATTTTGGGAGTGAAGATGGAAAAAAAAAAGTTTCTAGTTGAACAAAGAGTGCAGAGAAAAGCCAGTAATTACTGTCTGGCTCTCCCAGCTTTCTGCCTTCTCCTCCGCTTCGCTTGGGATGAGTAATAATGTGCTTTGAAGTGACACTGACTGCCTCTGGTTGGCTGTGTTGAAGTGGGATGGTGGAGTGGCTTACTTCAGCAGAATTAGAAAAGCAGCAGGTTCCACGTCTGGGATATGAATTTCAGACTCCTCCTCCGCCAAATCGCCGTAAAACATGGCACAGAAGACCGAGCTTCCCACGGCCAGCACATACTGGAGAGAGGAAGGAGGAGACGGATGCAACCTGAATCACTCTTCTTGAACTAAAGATTCAAAGCATAAACGATGACATGTTTCTAATGTGATGCATCAGCGGATTTTAGCGTTACCTTGTGAGCTGGGACCCTCTGTGACCCCCCCAAGGGCCCAACAATGAAGTGGACGTCAGCCATCAGCTCATTGTTGCACATCAAGGCGTTCCTAAAAGAAGCAGGTTCCACAAATAAGCGGGTGATTGTGTAACACAAACCCTCCCACACACCTCTAGCTGCAGGAGCAGCAAAAAAAAAAAAAAAAAAAAAAAAAAAAAAAAAAAAGCTTTTTAAAGTTTTTATTTTGCACATAATCTGAATTCGCTGGAGCGCATTTTAGTTTAAATGACTGTTTTCCTCCTACATAACTATTTAACAGCCATGCAATAAGTTGTTTACAATGCAGCGTTTGCCTTCCTTCATGTTAAAGACATAAAATAATCATTTTTCTCATTTAAAGTGGCTGTAATATCCTGTCGTGTTTTCCGCCTGTCGTGGAGGTAAACGGAGTAAAGTGTTGTGGAGTTACCTCTCTCTGAGTGTTGGGTGGCTGCATTGCCAGCTGGGTGGGTCTACGTTGTTGTTGTTGATGTTTTGCTGGGTGGTCGGTGTGGTGGCCGCGCTTCCGCCGCGGCTCGCGAGGCACACCTGCACCTCCTTGGTCTTCTCGGTGTCCGCGACCGTAGTGCCGTTGGCCAAGTTGGTGTTGTTGGTGTTGGCGGCGGGGTACAGCTCCGCAGCCATCTTCTCCTTCTGCTGCTGCTTCTTCTTGGTGCTCGACAGGGATTGAGTCAGGATCTCATAACATACCGGCAGCCTGCCCGGGAGCTTGCTGACCTTTTTGGACTTTTTCAGCGTTTCTGGAAGCAGTAATAGATAAGTCAAACACCTCATGATCCGGCCATGATGGAGCAGCCTACAATCTGCCGTTGGCATCGGCACAAGCAGCTGATCTTCTCCGTGTCCGTGCCCGGTGATATTGAGACGTTTTACGTGTCCAAGCGAACAAATTAAACGGGATTTATTTTTAATTTGGTCGTTCTTCTATATGAAACCCAGCTCCTACAATGCCGCTTTAAAACGGCCTCGACAGCGAAGTTTACGCCGCAACATCTAAATATCCGTCCGGGTCGGTGGAGACGGTTCCTTCCTCCGTTTCCAACTTCCACCACAAACAGTTCGGCCTCTTTTCCTCGGCGTCAGCTCATCCTCACTTGGCGGAGAAATGTCCTTTCTTCGTTTGTTTTCCCTTTTTCAGCGAGTGGGTAATCCGGTGAGTCGCAGCTGATATTCAAGTCCTTCCTCTCTTTTTTTTCCACCCCTCCTCTGCGTGAAACCTCTCAGAAACGTATCCTTCTTTCTTTTTCCAAAACCTTTGTCGACTGAGACCGAGCCAGCGGAAATGTTGCGCTGCAGTCATACACATCCGAGGTAAATACTCATTTGTCGTGAGTTTTTGAGGTCTGCTCTATTTTTGCTGCTTTTTTTCCCTTCTTGATCTCCTCGGACGCCCAGGACTCGCTGGGAACCAATCAGATGCAGGCACCGCGTTTACGTCAGGATGGCAGAAGCGCCTCCTTCTGCCGCTCTGCAGAGTGCGTCACCGTTCTGACTCCTCCCCCTCTGCCTCGGCGATTAGAATGAGTGTGGGCGGGGCTAGAAGCAGTTGGGTCAGGGGCCCTCAAAAGGTCCCCCTTACTCCCTGTCTCTATTTTTATTTATTTATTTGTTTATTTATTTATTTATTTATGGCTCTTTGTTGCAACTTAATGTCATTGTCCTTTGGATATCATTTAAAAAATGCATGTATTTTAAAACATTTAAATATGTATTTTAGAGAATTAGATATTAATAATAATAATAAATAGTTATTTGCAATTTTTCTATCTGATTAATAGGGTGTAAGTATTTTTCATTTTATTAATTTCATTGATTTATTTATTTTGAGCTGATTAACAGAAGCAAAAAAAGATAATATCTTGTCTTACCAAGCAAACAAATACATATTGTTAAAATGTAAGAAAAAGAAATCCTTGTGAAGTGGAATAAATTTAAGACTTGACTAGTAAATTAAAATATAGATTTATAAGAAAAATGAATATAATTATGAGGAAAATGAATAGTGATGGATAAAAAAGTGACAACATAAAAGATTATTTGTAAACTTTTTTGCTGCAGATTTTCTAAAAGCTTACACTAAATGATATGGTTATGTAGAGAGCTGCTTATAGTTGTATATCTAATGAATTACTAATGTGTAAGGTATTTGTGAGTAATTTTGGGTATGAAAACACATGGGCATAGATGAACTTGCAGAGTTTTCATGCCTCCACAACTCCTCACAGTGCCACAAACACGTGCTTGTGGAGAGTTGGTTCATTAGGATCTGAATGTCATTTCCCTTCTGTAGTTATTTCAGATGGGGAAGGACAATTTAAAAAACAGAATAGTTCACAAACCTTAGATTAGAGATGAATGTTAGACATGTTGTGCTCTCTTCTGGTAAAACAGATTCATTTCTTTAAATTAAAATATCAGTTTATTTCTGTATAATGTCACAGCTTTCTCTGTAATGTTAGGATGGAATAAATATACATGTTTTGCATGTCAGCAAATTAATTAGCTGACACAGTGTCACTTCCAGTAGACTGCACACATTTCACTTGAGCTCTGTTTTTTTTTTTTCTCTCTCAACGATATGAAGTCAGAATGAAGTCAACGGGACCCTTTCCTTCAGGCGTACGAGCTGGTGGGATGCAGTGAAATACACCGATGACTCCTGCTGGTAGATGTGCTGCCAGTTTAAGCAGCAACACTTCCTCCAGAGTTTCGGTATCACACTTGTTGTAGCGCTTTACAAGATTTCCATCTTTNAACTTCCTCCAGAGTTTCGGCATCACACTTGTAGCGCTTTACAAGATTTCCATCTTTGTCTCTTTCCATGAATTTAAATTCTAAACTTTGGAAGCATTTCATTGTGGGAGGAGTGGATTCATTTTCCATTTCGGGGGATCAACAGCTGATTCCAGACCTTATCATAAATTTATGTCCTAAAAATAGGAGGATCTCATAATTCCACGTTAAACTAGTCATGCTGCCCCGAATAGGCTAGGTAGGAGTCACTTTCTAAAGAAGAAAAAAATTCCCTTTTACCTGTAGTCTATTTAGCAGCTTATTAGCTTTCACATTAGCCGCTAACTCTAAGACTCCACGTTCAGCAGAGACCAAATGCTTCAAGCATAATAGGAAGTGATGTTATCATGCACGTACTCCAAAATAAATCCATTAATGTGGCGGAAATGCATTAGTTTTTAATGGTATTTTAATAATTTAAATAATATTATTAATTAATGTTTTTTTAAATGTAAGATGAGGGTTTTCTAAATATCACATTTCAGAAGTGGATGTAGATCAGATCAGGTTATTACACGATGGTTTTGATGGGCATGTCAACAGCGTTTTCCAGTA
The DNA here is from genome assembly GCA_026261665.1 of Melanotaenia duboulayi. Lineage (NCBI taxonomy): Eukaryota > Metazoa > Chordata > Actinopteri > Atheriniformes > Melanotaeniidae > Melanotaenia > Melanotaenia duboulayi. Next base: position 26,417,997 of record CM047994.1, on the reverse strand, counting down.
TTCCAGGGTTAGGAATGTTGGTTTTCCCATGGCTGCATGTTAATGGTTTCATGCTGTCGACACAGCTTCGCTCCTGAGGTTGATTGAAAGGAGCAAGTTCAGTCCCTCCCTGGAGGTGGTCACCGTCATTTTTGGGGAATGAAGGCTGGACGAGCCGAGTGGAAAGTGGGTGCATGTGAAGAGTCAACCGTAGACCCGTTTTACTCTAAGCCTGCTTTTAAGATTAGACACTCCAGTAAAAGTTTGAGCAGTGATGGCGAGCACTGCAGGCGTATCATTACATGGTGGGGGGGGGGACAGCCTCGATCTGATTACCAGCTGGCTCTACCACATTTCCACTGGACTGCTCTTTAAACGAAGACTCGACTTCAGAGATATCCCACTGCACTGTCATAGCCGAGGCACAAAACCCGGCTCTTTATTTACCTTCTACAAAGGGAAACAGGTTTTCAGATTCATGATAAAAAGTTAATGGTAAAGTCATTTTCAGATGAGATAATTAAGATGGGCTGAAGCCCGACTGGCCACCTGCCAGGCTGTTGATTTCCCCCTGTAATTAAGCTGAATCTAAACTATTTCCCATAAAGTTCATGATTTATTTTACAGTGCAACATTTCTCAGGCACCCGAGGCGCATCAAGTTGAACAAATGTTAGCTTGTGATTGGAGGGCTGCCCACTGAAATCCTCTCCCCAGCTGAGTAAATCTGGATGGAGAATCGGGCTGCTTCGGGCGCTGTTGGAGCTAAATGCTAATCCTCTGGTTTTCCAGTGGAGCTCATTAGCAGCCAGTATGACGAGACTGGTTATACTGGGACGCTAACAGGTGGCTGTAAGCTTTAACCTGTTTAAAATCTTTAAATGAACTAAGAGGAAAAGTTAACTTTTTTTTTTGCTTTCAGCTTGACAGCATACACAAAGGGTACCTGTAAGTGTCATGCTGAGGAGTTTCTGGCTGCAGGATTGGAGATCCAAACTTATCTAAAATCCTTCTTTTAATCTTATTTTTCAGTCAAACATGAAGTAAAAGCTGAATCTGATCATCACAAGATACTTACGGCCATAAAGCTCAGAAGCTGGCGCTGAACTCGATATTCTCCTCTGTGAGTGAAGCTTTCAGACAGCTGTGCATCATCAGCGTTTTGTATCTTGCGTGATGTGTTGTATGAGGATTATTTTTATCGTTGCAGGGTACATTTACAACAAAAAACTGGTGCTGGGGAAATAAAGAGCACTGACTAGTGAGGAGGAAGTTAAATGAACACAGCTCTTATTAAATGTACAGCTCTTCAGTTATTTGCATCTTCACCTCCAGCAGCAGCTTTATCAAGCCAACAGCAGCCTTCTGCCAGCACATCTGGATCTGAGCTGCTTAAACTTCTCAATTTGTTCAACTGGCTCAGACACTATTTGCATCCAGGCTTTGGACCTTTTATTAATACCTCTGTTTATAACTTGATTTATTAGTTGATTTGTTACTGCAGCTGCACAAACTACTACATATTTCATGTGTTGGTGTTGGCTTTGTTATCTCTGTTATTAATGTCCTTTAGCCCGGTCGATGAATTCTGGGCTCTTGCCGTTTTTAGCAGGTTTGTTGCAGTTCTGCACTCACACAGTTTATCAGGTCCACCTTGCTAGCACTGGGTTGGACCACTTCTATCTCCAGAACTGCCTTAATTCTTGGTGTCATAGACTCAACAAGGTGGTGGAAACCTTCCTCAGAGGTTTTCTCCATATTGACATGACAGCATCACACAGTTGCTGCAGGTTTGTCGGCTGCATCCATGATGAGAATCTCCCGTTCCACCACATCCCAAAGCTGCTCTACTGGACTGAGATCTGGTGGCTGTGGAGGCCGTTGGAGTCCAGTGAACTCATCGTCATGTTCTAGAAAGCAGGTGGAGATGATCTGAGCTTTGTGACATGGTGCATTATCCTGCTGGAAGTAGCATCAGAAGATGCTCCACTGTGGTCATAAAGGGATGGACATGGTCAGCAACAATACTCAGGTAGGCTGTGCTGGTTAAACCAGGCCATGTTGGTACTAAGGGGACCACAATGGACCAAGAAAATCTCCTCCACAGCATTATATTAATGCTGTTCTGCAGACCTTGGTTGGAACCAGTGCTTATTGGACTTCCTGTTGCCCTTCTATCATCTCCAACCAGTCTGCCCATTCTCCTCTGACCTCTGACACCAACCAGATGTTCTGGTCCAGACAGCTGCTGCTCGCTGGATATTTTCTTTTCTTCAGATCATTCTCTGGACACCCTGGAGATGGTTGTGTGTGAAAATCCCAGTAAATACTCAACAACCATGCCATGTTCAGTCACTTAAATCCTCTTTCTTCCTCGTTCTGATGCTCAGGTTGAACTTCAGCAAGTTGTCTTCACTACGTCTTCATGACTAGATGCTGCCGTGTGATTGGTTGATTAGAAAGTTGTGGTAACAAGCAATTAAACCTAATAAAGTAAACTTTTTGTGCTTTCTTACARATATCGTGCATGAGCTGCCTTAGTTTGGAATTTTATTCTTGTAGTRCYACAGACCAGAGGTGTAAAAACGAGCCCCTCTTTGACAAGAAATGGCAGAATTATACAAAGTTGTCTCTGATAACTAAAAGTCGACTTTCTTCTGTCCAGACCCGTGTTTATACATTCCCCGCTTCGCCCAGCTGCTGGAGTTTGGAGAGAAGAACCATGAGGTCTGCATGACGGCGATGCGACTGGTGCAGAGGATGAAGAGGGACTGGATGCACACAGGAAGAAGGCCGTCAGGACTCTGTGGAGCAGGTAGCCATCAGATGAGTCAGCACTGCTATCTGTGAGGGGAGGAAACTTATTTCTTATTTTAGGTCATCAGTGCTTGTAGCAGCCTGAAAGCTTAGAGCAACAAAAAAAAAAAAAGCTGAGATAAGGGACTGATTAAAGCTCTCTGCCCTGTTGGGATCCAACCAAGGTTCCCTTCATCAAGTTAAGCTCCGATACTCAGCCAGCAGCTCAGATGCCAACAGCTTTCCTGACATTGTTTATTATGATAGAGGAAGCTCATTCATTTAATTCGCTGTCTCCTTTCTGTTGACCTGCATGCTGCTTTCCACTCACTCCTCATTATTGTGGATAAATACACTCAGGTTTCATATCAACACAACAAGGACTCTTATCTGCTGTCCTCAACATGTCAGCAATTTCCATCAGCCTCATTCCTGCATCACATCCTGCCTCCAGCTACCTTTCATTTCCTCCTGTGAGAACCCCCCCACCTCTTTTTTGGGAAATAATTGGGAACTGATGCAGCAGTTTATTATGTGCAATCATAAATGGAAAAGCACTATTTTAGGCAAAAGTAGAGTTTGTACTATTCTGGGGAGCTGAAAACAGACAGTATTTGGTTTGAGAAGCTTCGTTCTGCAGCACGGGTCGAGCTTTCTGTCATTTCTTTACGTCTTCAGGAATAGTTCTCCAGACTTCTAGAAGAACTTTCCAAAGCTTTTTTTTCTGACTGTGGATCTGTTCAGTGCCAGATGATCTGGGTGCTGGGGAGGATTCATCCCTTCATCACACCTTTCAGGCCAGTTCTTGTGTCATGTGACATACCTCAGCCTTTTCTCCCTGTTTCCCTTCCCCAACAATGGCTTGTAGGCAGCCAGCCTTCATGGAGACCATTTCATTCAGGTCTTTCCAGTCTTTGCCGGATTTGTTCCTATCTCTTCAGGACATCACTTTCATTAATTCCACGCTCCATCGCTCACAGCAGCATCACGCTGGTTCTTATCTGTAAGTGCTTGATTTGCATTTTCTAACTGTTTTAATGGATTCTGTGTTTTACAGATACTTCTATGGAAAGACTCTGTGTTTGTACGACTGTGGTCTAGTCTGTAATGGTTGTTGATAAGGTACTATAGTACAGTTTCCATGCAGGCAAGCAGTAAATTCTTATCTTAGATCATGTTTGTCTGCTGCAGAAAGTTTTTTAGGTCAGGCTTGTCTGATTCCATCCTCTGCTTCGTACACGTTCCTAAGATGTTTTAAAGACACCATGGTGAGTTAGGCCAAGTTTTTAGCTAACCGCTCTTTGGGAATAATAATTTTGCCAAATTATTACAATTTGCCTGTTAAACTGAGTCATATTCTGTAGTTTCTGTTGATGGAGCCAAAAACAGGAAACAAATTATTATTTTTTCTTTTTTTCTTTGTGGAAAGTAACAACAAAACCAAAGATCCAGTTTAAAATAGGTTCTTTAAAGCCCCGTTTCCACCCTTGGTGGACTCTCAGGTCCTGCATCAGGTCTTTCAGATCCAGTTCATCTGCTTCATATGTCTTTGTTTTTTTGGGTTTGACTCTTCAGAGTCTTGTCCAGTTTGTTTGCTGTCATTCATCTTTGCTGTTTTTCAGAGATAAAACTGAAGAATCTGGAACTTTGTGACCGGCAGCAGGAAACAAAGAGCCTTCTGCAGCTCTTCTGGTATCTGAAACCTGTTGGAGTTGATCCTGCTGAGCGTACAGTTGATTTTCCACCTGTTTTGTCATTTTCTCGACGCTAGTGTTTAGTTGATGTGAAGCAGCTGAGCTCGCAGCTCTCCGCCCTCGTTGTGTCTGGATGCCGTCAACCTGAATGCGATCGAAGACATCCTGAAATCAAATCACCGGCTTCCTCTGCTCCCCGCGTGTTTACGCACAGTTTTAACTTTCAGCCTTTTCTGCTGCTCTGCTGCATTACCTGAATAATTGATTGGTTATCATGAATCATTGAGGAGGAAAAGTTTGTTCCTGCATCTGATGCAAAGAGGAGCGTTACCGGACAAAACGATGCCTCCGCTAAACGCTTCATGCAGGATGGAGGAATGTGCGACGCCACAGATTTATTTCTAGGGTTTTAAGGATGAGGAGGTTTGGAACGTTGAGTCTGCATTTAGACAGAAAAACCAACGAGTCGTGTGGTTTTAAGGAAACATGATGAAATATTTGAGGAAGCCCTCAGTGGATCTGAAAGCTGCCTCTTGACTCCTGAAGGCTGTTAGAAGTGTGCATGTGAAAGAAGGCTGCATCCATCTTTTAATGGCCTCTAGAGTGATAATGTCTAATGACGGTTATGTAACTGTTCCCCCCTCCAAGGCATCGTTGCATAATATTAATGTTTTTTTTTCTTTCTTCTTGTGAAATGGTGTTTGTGTGCCGGCTCAGCTCGCTGAGGTGCCCCCGTCTCGTTGGTTCTGTCTTTAAGATGCACAAACAGAAAGTGACAACCTCCCTTCTGTGGATGTGCAGAGGTTGATGTTCAGGCTTATTTTTTCTGGTGCTGAACGTTCATCACGCTGCGTTGGTTTCTTCTGTTTTCAGCTCTCCTCGTTGCTGCTCGTTTGCACGACTTTCGCCGCACCGTTAAAGAAGTCATCAGTGTTGTAAAAGTGTGTGAAAACACACTGAAAAGAAGGTGGGTTCAGAAAGATTTCAGCTTGTTAGGATTATAAACCTACCCAGACTGTTTTTACAAGCTTTTTTTTATTTAATTTAACCAAATTTAAATAAATGAGATAAATTAGATTAAATTTACTTTTGCAAAGTGAGAGAGAATTGAGAACTCTCAAAGTTTAAAAAAGAGGTTAAAAAGTTTATAAAAAGTAAAAGAAAACCTCCTTTAATAGTTTTCTTGTCAATATCTTCAATACATTCTTCTTTAATTATCATTATTTATTTATTTATCTATTTTCTAACCTCACCCACTTAACATTAAGTCCTTATTTACTTCAGTTTAAAAATTGTGTGTGTGCATATCCTATTGTTATTTTTTTAAATAAACATTCCTGTTTTTAACTTTATTTTGTATGTTAATGTATTTTTTTAAGTGTAGGCACCCCCCCCCATTAAATACTTTTGCTACTTTAAATACTTTTATAAAATGTGTTTAAATGTCAGTTGACAATATTTGTGTTAATGTTTCATGTTTTTTTATATTTCCAGTGAGAAGCGAGAACACTAATAACATAAAAATTTTAAAAAAGTTTTAAAAATTTATTATTAATATTATTATTATTATTATTATATTGAAGTAGTAGTATTATAGTAGTAATATTTAATTTTTGAAATATTTTATATTTTGAAATATCTTTTTAGTTTATAAACATTTCATTTTTTCTGTTTAGCTTTTTTTGTTATATTAATATTTAAGCCTGTTTTTTTTCTCTTAATGTATTAAAATGTCTTTTTTCTCTTTAAATGTGGTTTTCGGTCTTCATGGCTTCCTGCACCAGACTGTCAGAGTTTGAGGAGACACCCACTAGCCAGCTGACCATCGAGGAGTTCATGAAGGTAGACCTGGACCAGGAGTGTGACCCACCCTGCTTCACAGCCGGCCTTCGGAAGAAGAAAGCCCAACAGGTGAGGATTGTTTGTTACACACAAAATAAGGAAAGACGAGCCAAGTTCATGTTGTTCCAGAAATGACCGCCAATTTAGAAAAGCACATTTAATAAGTTTCATAGCCTCATCAAAAGTTTCATCCTTCGTCGTCATGGTGATTCCAGCAGTATTTAACGAAGGATGCCAACCTTAAAAACAGTGTTCTACAAAAGTTTGTTTTCAACTTTAGACTCTCAGCACTCTGGGAACCAGCACTCATTATGATCGAGTCAGCTTTTAGAGACCTAATAATTATTTAAAAACCAACAAAACAAATCTGAACTTGTTGATTATGTGTGAAATTAAAGCTTCGCTGTTGTCAGACAAACCAGAAAATCGATGTACTTTTCTGGTTAGAAATTGAAAATATTTCATGGTCCCAGCGTTTCAGCGTTGACCGTTTGCAGCTTTTTCTTGGTTTACATTTAAAAAAACAGAAGGCATGCTTTGGGTTCAGCTGCTTCATTTTTTTCCTCATAGGCTGCAGGATCAATGTGGAAAATCACACATTAATCAGGCTCATAGTCTAGAGAGGAAATATCTCAACATTACTTTTTACACGTAACATCTGCACATCAGGCATCATTACACACAATAAACTAATAATTTCTTAATAATTTTATGATCAAATACGTGAGAATTTTCACTTTAATTCTCCATATGAAAAAACTGCAGTTTGACAGTTTAAAATGACAAAAACATCAGTGTGAGTTTCACCCAGGTCGTGGACCGTCCTCCAGGTGATTGTGTGGGGGCTGCTGCAGGATTACGAGGTGCTGGAGTCACTGTTGCAGGCTGTTAGACCAAAAGCTGTGTCCACATTCCCAACACAGTCTGATTTGATTGCAGTTGAAGTTGGGACACGACTGCTCCCCGTCACCAGCCCTGCTTGTGGTGATCTCGGACAGGATCTCAATGTGCAGTCAGAGAGAGGAGGGTGTCTGTTTCAGGAACCTCATCTCTGGTTTTGCAGATGATACAGTTTTGTTTACTCCCTCGGTCCAGGACCTTCAGCTCACACTGAGGCCGTTTGCAGCCGTGTGAAGCTATCGGGATGAAAGTCAAGATCTATGAGTCTGAGGTTTGGACTGCTCCCCCCAGGTTGGGAATGAGTCTTTGCCTCCAGGAGGAGTTTAAGGATCTCAGAATCTTGTTTCCGATTGGTAGTAGGATGAGGGAAGAGACTGCCAGACAGACTGGGGCAGCAGCATTAAGGATTCTGTACCATTCCTTTGTGGTGAAGAAAGAGTTGAGCTGAAAGCCAACTCTCATCCATGATCACCAGATTTAGATCGGGACTGAAAAAATTAGGTTGAGGATACAAGAGGAGGGTCACTGGCCTCAGCCTGAGAGATCAGGTGAGGAGTTCACACATCTGGAGAGAGCCTGTACCTTCACCTATTAAAAAGAGTCAGCTGAGAAGGATGCCTGCTGCTTGATTCCCATTGGAAGTTTTTCTAACATGTCCTACTGGGAGGAGGCTCTGGGGTAGACCCAGGATTTTTTTTTCCAGCTGGACTTGTTTTGACCACAAAACAGCAAAGGTAAGAGAGACTAATGATTTTAAAAATGTTTTTGTGGTTTTAATTGTGCTTTTTTTGGACAACAATAGCTGAATTTCTTGTGGTCATTTTATATGCTACATGCTAAGATTAGTGCTTCTAAGCGTGTACAAAGACGGTCCATACTGCATGCATCAGGGTTCAGCTGGGTCTTGCAATCTGTTTTGCTGTTGCAAGGTTGTGTTTAGCGTACCTGGTAGAGCAGACGCTTACGTACACAGAGGATGCTACAACTCTCCAACACAGCTGGCCCAGGTTCAGTTCTAGCCTTGAAGCAGCATTATCACCTGTTGCTGAATGGAGGAGCACTGCATCAGGTGTAAAAAAAAAAATCACCTGCAAAGAGCAACAAATTTTGTACTGCGGGTTTTGTTGGAAGGAGTTAACTCTCTTTGTATTTTTGGTGTTTCCAGTGTTCTTTTGATTTTCAGTATTTATTGTGGTTTAAAAAATGTTGCAAAATGCAAAATGTTCTATTTGAGAAATTTGATGCTGGTGCTTGATGCTTAAAAATTGTTTCATTGAAAGGGAGAATTGTTAGTGTTTTTATAATGGTTTTACCATTGAGAAATGACATGTCTTTCCAGCATTGGCCTATGATGAGAAAATCACCACACCACATCATGATGAATAGTTAAAATGACTAATTTTACTATTTTTCTTTCAAATAAAACCATGACATTAGAGAATGCATGGCTATATTGTGTTATGGTAGAGGTATTTAAAAAGTGTGGTAATAATGCAAGTCAAAGGGAATTTGTTGTCCAATGAGATTAATCTGACTATACCCAAAAAACTAAAAATGCAGCTAAATCAATTTTATTTATTTTTAGTATAAATAAAACTGATCTTAACATTAAATTCTCAACCAC
>CM047994.1:26354867-26385160 GCA_026261665.1 Melanotaenia duboulayi | reverse complement strand
CTTAACCCTTAAAACTGCTCGATCGCTGTTGTCCCTGAGTGCTTTCATACTGTCCAGTCTCCGGAACATAAGTGTATAACTCTGTGGGGTAAATTGTGATGGATAGCTTACCTTTTATGTGACCTACAGAGTTTTTCCAGACGTTTATATCTCTTCCAGGAGGTTTACAATCCTGCCGCACTGTGGCACTTTATAGAGACAGATCTAATGTGATCTAAGTTCTCAAGAATTCAGTGGAATCGCCCTTTACACACATGCTCAGCGTTAATTATTTGTTAACCATTTAGAGAAGTTCTTTCTGACATAGCTCTGTTGTTGACCGGAAACCGACCAGTCAGAGGTATAAGACAGGTCAACTACAGCCTCCACTTCTGGAGTGTCAGAACGGGAGCAGCGAGGACCGTTTAGCCGAGCGTGTTCTGTGTTATTCCCTCACAGTGCAGAAATGCCTCCTCGCGATGTGTGTTTTCACTCGTACTAGTTTACTCGTTCATATCATGCACATGCGTGGTGTTTACCACATGCATGTTCCGTTTTCATGCACACGGTTGGTTTCCCAAGCGCGCCCCTTTTGGAAACGACGTATTGGAGTGTCTATTGAACTTATCTGCATCTACCTTTCCTCTCAACAGACTCCACAACGAACTGCGTTCAGGTCCAGAGCAATTAAGAAATGTTGTTGTCGTCCATGTGAATCTATTTAATTCTCAGCATTAGTTGACTACATTGATTGACTACACGGACTCGGCCGTGCTGGCCGGCCACGGCTGAGGCAGCGTAGCAGAAACACTGAAAACTATTCACATGCAGCAGAGAGCAGGTTGGTCTTTAACTTGCTGATCTGAGGCTTTCTGGAAGTTTGTGCCAGAGTTGTTTTAATCTTTTCTTTAAAAATGACACAACATGCAGAGAACAGGATCAATAATGTTAGTTTGCTATGTGCACTAGTGTGAGCTTTTATTCTCTGCATTGAATATGTTGTGATAAAATAATAATGTCCTTTAAGGGATATTGAATGCTTCCAATCTCATGAGAGGCAGACCACTTCAAGTTTTGGTCAAAGAGCTGTGAATTCATGGTGGACAAAGGAGCTGTTGTACTGTTTTTTATTATATTATATATATAATATTATTTTATTATTATATTTTATAATAACGTGACTAAAACAAATCACATTTATTTCATTTTAATTTAGGACATTGTGTCAGCATGTGGAAAAAGGGACAGTGTTATAAGGGCAGCAGAACATGGAGTGCAAACAGAAACAGCCACAGAGCTGTGGCAAACAAACCTTCACATGCAAGGCAAAGGTGTTGAGTCATGCAGCATTTATCGGCTTCTGCCCCTTTATTAAAGGTTGTTCCACACCTACAGCTTTAAGCTTTGTAAGGGACGTGAGAATGCTTTCTATCAATTATTTGGCAAAGATTCATGGGTTTGGTGTTAATCAGCTGATCACTGATACATTTGCATCATTATTATAGACTTTTCTTCTTTGAGTTGGTACAGCTTTTATTTGACTCTTAATCCATTTACTTGGTCTGATGTGTCAGCTGAAGTGTTTTTGTTTGTTATGGTCAACAAGATCAGCGAGCCGGACTCCTAAATGTCAGGCTGATGTGGAGGTGTTAGGTTAGCATTCACTGGAAAATGTCAGTGCGTTTTCTAAACATGCAAAGAAAGAAAGAAAGAAAAATAAAAGCAGGTGTAAGATGGCTTCATATTTCCTCGGGCTTGTTTGCTTTATGAGACATGGGCTTTGCTCAATGGTCAAGAATGACTGAACACTGCAGTAGTAGGACTTTCTGGATATTAGATTAATTTTCATCATAGACGCTAAACCAGCAGTGTCAAACTCCAATCCTCAAGAGCCTCTGTCCTGCAGATTTTAGATCTTTCCCTGCTTCAACTCATCTGATTCATTGTGCAGAACTTCACAAGGTGTTGGATCCATTTAATTTAAGTCAGGTGTGTTGGAGCCGGAAACATCTAAAACCTGCAGGACAGTGGTGAGGGAGTTATCCCTGTGCTACTCAGAGGTTTCTTTATAGAAAATGTAAATAGATTTGAGGTTTGTGGTTGCATCAGTTAACAAATGAATCAATAAATTATCTATCGATCTATCAATCTATCAATCTATCGATCTATCGATCTATCGATCTATCGATCTGATGCAAGACTTCCAACAGCACGTTTGGAAACTAAAGGCTGGTACATGCTCTGCTAGAACAGAGAAATGTGTTTGGTTCCTCCAGGTTGTATAAAGTACCGGTTTGTTTGTTTCATACTTCACTAGAAAACTTTGTCTATGGTAGGGCTGCAACTATTGACTATTCTGATAGTCAATTAGTCATCAACTATTGAAACGACTAGTCGACCAATCGGATTATGTATCTCATACCTATTAAACGGGTCTTATTTCACTATAAACATTGAAATCTTGCATGAGGTTGTTATGTAAGTCCGCCATTTCGCCTCTTTAAATGTGCGAGCGTTGCAGACGTACGTCAGTGGCACACAAAGTCCACTTTACAAATCTCACATGCATTTAATTTATTTTGTAAATTTAACATGAAGTTATTTCAGACTTTTGACGTCATTAGACATTTTGTTCCCTGGTCAGCCGCCAAATTTTTCCCCTGGCGGACTTTATTGCACATGTGCAACTCTCTGCAGAGATAGGAAAAAAAGACGATGTCTCACTCTATAGGTTTTTTTTTTTTTTGTTTGTTTAGTCGACGGGCAAATTTGTTGTCAACTATTTTTATTGTTGTCGACACGTAGACTAATTGTTGCAGCCCTAGTCCACGGTAGGGTGGGACTTTAAGCCTTACCTGATGTGTTAATGATGTCCACGTTTTTATTTTTCACATCCGGATAAAAGCAGAGCAAAGAACAGCTTTCCGCTTTACATTCTTATAAAGTGTTCAAATTTCTGACCAATCACAAAATAGTTGCCTGACACAACACAAGAATAACTTTCTGACCAGATGATGAGTCGAGAACAAAAAGCAAGAAACCCCAAACCAGGGCTGTGAGTAAAAAACTGCACTATTTTCTCTGAGCCACCAGAAAGAGATCATATTTCTGTGTTCTTGTAGTAGCTGCCTTAATTAGAGATGCAACAACACATCGAACCGACATTTAAAAATCTAACACTGATTTAAAGCTGGACTGGGCTACTTTGGTTAGTCCAACTAAACTGTAAAAATATTTGGGTTGAAACTCTAAGTAGGAGGTTTACATCATATCCTGCTTTAAAGTCAACAAATTCTTTGAGTTTTCTTTTTCATAATGTGAACATGTTAAAGCTCAACATCCAGAATGTGGTTCAGTCTGTTTTTGTCCAAAGAAAAGATTGTTTTTTATTTAAATGTCTGAATGAAAGAAAGGAAGAAGATTACACTTAAATATTTTATCTGGATCTTGAATTGAATCAAAATCAAGTTGTAGCAGAATTTGAGATATTCATTATAGAATCAATATAATATTATATCATGATCAAACCTGTGATTTACACCCTGAAGCTAATGTCCTGTAAGTACAGTACCAGTCCAATAGTTAAACATGTCTACTCATTTAAAATGAATGGAGGGGTGGGGGAGGGGGCACACGTATCTCAGCACCTGCTGGATAAATAAATAATTTACTGTTCTGTCAGCAATAGTTTAAATATGTGACCACATTGAGTTGTTGAACAACAAAAGCAAATTCTTCCTGTAAGAATGGTTCATTATTAATTCATGCCAGTAATCCCTTCGCAGCCTCTTTGTATTTGTTTGCTCTCTGCTGCTGGAACAGCTGTGCAGGCCTGACTGTTTGCAGAGCCTGAGGCGTACAGTACAGCTTGAAAGACATATGGCCGGATGGACAGAACCTCTCTGTGGAGGAGAGCGACGCGATTGGATGGCCAACAGACAGGCGATGACATTGCAAGGAGACACTGATATTCAGCAGAAACGCGAGAGAAAGACGGAGCGGTCTGTTTATTTCAGGCAGAAATGGACAGCCTATCATCATGTTTCAGTGAGTCGGTACAATGTGAGCTTGAGCTGCAGCAGTGTGGTGTGGAGGATGAAATCACGCTGTGTGTCTGAGCTGCAGCAGCTAGCCGTCAGTCTCTCCGCCGAGATGCTTGTAACGGCCCGTCACAGCAGTCAGCTGCGATTGGAGATGATGTGCGTCTTCTGGCCTGGGGAGGCGAAAGGAAGCCGTCTCGTCTGGAACAGCCAGCCTGACGGGAGATGACAGCTACCGTTTAACAGGCAGGCAAATGCAGGAAACCGCTCGCCTCCGGCAGCTACGTCACAGCACATTTCACTGTCTCACCCTTCTTCATCTCTTATCCTCTTACTCAGCAACCCCTCAGGCTCTTGGCTGGGGTTTCGCTCAGGTCAGACTCCTCGAGCCCAGAAGAGAAATGGGATTTTGGATTAAGTGGCTTCATTTCACATTACTTCTGCTACCGATTTAACAGAGAGAGCAAACAATAAATCTTCAAATACCCTGTGTTACTTTTAACTTGATGCAAAGAGCTTTAGAGGTGGATCTACAGTGGAAGAAAATGTTAGGTGAACTAAACATAAGAAAAGAAAAAGAAAACTTTCATTAGTTCCTCAGTGGGGAAGAAGAAGCATATAAACATAAAAACATATAAATATAACATATAAAAAACATTAATAATATAATAAACATATAATAAACATGCACATTTAGACACAAAAGTGTTTAAATTTGAGAAGTTTGCCATTAATTTACTTCTCTTTCTCTCTGTGGATTCTGCTAACTTTCCTTTATTTGTAGCAAGAGAAACAAAGAGGCACAGAAACCAGTCTGATTAATGGGAAACAAGAGATTTTCCATCTGGGAAAAGCCATTTTGCTGATTTTATTCAGGATCTCTATCTTGCTGACCTGAAGATAAATCATCCCAGGCCAGGTGTTTACGTGTGTTTGGCTGCAGATAGTTAATATTTAGTGTGTTATGAACACATGCAGCAGATAAAATAACTTTTTCCTTGGTGGGACAGCTTTCTCTGCCTAATGAGAAGTAATATAAACACTGGTATGTTTTTTTTCCTTTCAATTAAAGATGAGATCAGAGGTGTATTCTGTGTGGAAGATTTTTAATCTTACATCTAAATATGCAGTAGATAGCAAGAGAAGTTAAGCTCGTCCCTCTTCACATCTCTTCCTCGTGTCCCTCTTAAAATGCAGCTTGTGAGAGTAAAACGTGAATCACACCAAAGATTTTCACATCACAGTCAAACGCTGGAGGTTGCAAATTAGAAGTTAAAAATGGAAGCAAACCAAACTTCCACAGATAGTACAGTTTGTTTTTAGCAGTGCTTATTCACACGCTGGGTCCATCCAAAGAAGTGAGCTCTGATTGGCTTGAAAGTATCATGGCTGCCATGCGTTCCTGGCCCTTGCTTGGTACGTAGGCCACTCACGCTGACGTGAGGTAACGTTCTGTGTGTCCAAGTTAAAATATTGACTGAAACGCCTGAGCTGTTCATGGCAACAAGAGCATGAACACGACATGTAAACACAATGGCGGATGGATGGTCTAAGATAAAAAAAAAAAGACCTTAGATAAAATAATACAAGCAGCTTCTTTGGGGACTGGATGGAGTTACCAGGTTTGAATGAAGCATCATCTCCTGGGATGATAACTTCTCGATAGCACCAGACTTCACACACTTTAGTCAATTCAAATTGCATTTATGGTAAATCCTTCAAAGTGGAAATACAGAGGAGCTTTGCAGCAGGCGGTTTCTGATGTGGAGATGAGTCGGATGTGATGTCTTAATGCTGTCAAGGCGAGGAACAGATGAGACGGTTCTCAGTTGGCGCCGTCTGTGTTTCCGTCTCGCGCCGCCCGTTCTCAGATTTCTATAGATATTAATGTATCATAGCATTTTAGGACAACTGGAAAGTTTGAGGATTTAACCAGAACTATATGAACATATAGAAACTTGGAGAAACAACTAAGCTCAGAAATATCTGGATACTCATGCAGTTGTTATGATTCGAGCTCTGCATGTCACCACATTGGGCTTGTAATGAAGCAACTGAGACACAGAAATGCAGATTTTCAGGTTTAATTCAAGGAGCTGAAAAAAATGTTACATGAAGCGTTTAGAAATTAGAAAAGGAATTGGACAAATTGCCATTAGGATGAATGAAACGTTGGTCTCTGTACTGTGAGAATCCTTTGGAGGTGCTTGGGCATCACCAAACACTGGGTTTCCTCCTTAGTGAAGCTTGGCCAGACCTCGTCTGCAGCTGCCTTCAGATGTCACTTGTTTGTTGGGTTTTCTGCCACAAGTTTTGTCTGAAGACAGTGAAATGCAGCTCAATTAAGTTGCTCCAGGGTTGGTTTTACTGTAAAATACACTTAATTGTCCCCATAGGGAAATTGGACTTGGACTCAAGTGCTTGTTACATTAGCTGCCTTGACATCAATACACCACTCAGCACAATAAAAACCACCGTACACTACAAACAACCATTAGCCACACAGCGGAAATCGTTACTATATGACACAGTACTCATTTGGGGTAAAACTTAGAAGAACACCACAAATAAAGGATAAAACAAGATGCTGTTGCACAACTCCAAACACCACGTGGCCATAAAAGACACTATTTAAAATCATTTCAGATTTTGATAGAAATGGAGGTAAATCCATTCTTAAAAGAGGTCAGTCTGCATTTTCAATACCTTCTACCAGAAGGTATACGGATCTGTAACTAAAAGGTAACTCAACAGCTCTTTTGGGTCATTGTCCATTGGGACTAGAGTCCGATCCAATATCGGGCTCAAATATTGACCTGATTCACAGATTGGGCATCGGGCTGAATTCACCAATTTACCTCACCGATCCAAAGAGTGAACTTTTTTGGTCCCTGCCATCCACCCACCCATCCGGAGTCGGGTCACAGGGGTAGCAGCCTAAGCAGGGAGACCCAAACTTCCCTCTCCTCGGCCACATTCACCAGCTGGTCCAGGAGGATCCCGAGGCGTTCCCAGGCAAGCCGAGAGATGCAGTCATTCCAGTGTGTCCTGGGTCTTCCCGGGCCTCCTCGTTTTTTGGTCCTGTGTTTACAAATTCTAGGTATTATGCAGGTTTAAGCCTTCCAAAAACAGCTCATGAAATGAATCCATTAGAACTTGTGTTGATAAGTAAAGTGTTATAATATGTAAAGTGATGAGATAATGTTAAATGTGAATTGGAGCTATACAAATAAAGCTGAATTGAATTAATCTGAATGTGTATAAATGCATTTTTCACAAAGTTAGGAATATTTGATGTTTTGTATGATGTCATAATGAGCACAAAATCCGCAATAACTTTTATAGGTGAACTTAATATGACGCTCTTTAAACTTTTAAATCCACAACTACATAAACCTTTTCAGTGTTTAAGTTATTATTTTATAAAAAGCTGTTCTCTAACAAGACGATTAACCACAATAAAACAAAGGAAAAAAAAACAAGTGTCTTAACCATGAATTGACCATTAAATGTCCTGGTTCCTGTAGCTTGCATCTAAACAGTCCGCTTCATCATACTGTTCACATTTAGACGACACCGAACACGAGAAGGTAATGAAACATGGACATTTTACGATGTGGTAGTATAAATACAATCTGCACTGTGACACAGCGTCCAGTCAACTTCGCAGCATTAAGCTTTAATCTGAGCAAAAAGTAAATCTCTGCAACTTTGGACCCAGTTCAGTTGGAAGCCATGCATGCCCATACCATCAAACTGCCTCCACCATGTTTTACAAAAGATATGGTCGGCTTTGGATCACGAGACATTCAAAGTCTTCTCCATACTTTCTTTTGCCCCTCATTCCCTGGTACACCTTCACACCTAACGGTCTTCTGGACTCTGTATGATTGGGGGACACGGTTCACTTGGTGGTCACAACATTCTTCTCATCCGAGTTTAGTGTCATAGTCAAACAAACCAAACTTTTTAAATAACAAATGCCCCTCCTCTTCACATGCTGCATTAAGTGAAGTGAATTACTGAAGCAGAAAACGACCAATGAGCTTGAAAACTCGCTCATCTATTAGTTTATGTAGGACAACTTCCATCTTCGCCACAGAAGTTGTAGTCCACTTCCTGTATTTACAGAGATGTTTTCAGGTGGACCAGAGTTCACTTCTGTGATGCTTTATAGTTTGTGCTCACATCTCCTTAAATGAACCAGACTTTACAAGCAAATGAACTCTGGTTTCATCAACACTAGAAGCCCCAAAGCCCAGCCATTTGGCTTTTCTCCCTTCCACGCCCAAAGGACAGCCAAGTGGAGGGATTAGTTTTGAGCTAATATCCTAACTAAGGTGTGAACAGCCACCACTGATCTGTAAATGATGCAGTTATGAAACTGAAGGAGAACTAATGTTGCTTTGCCTTTACCTGAATGAATCAGTGTGTTGTAATGTAACAAGAGACGTGGAGGTTTACAACTAGTATACAATATTTTGTCACGTCATTGTTTTCCTGGAATTTTGAGGAGCAGAAGTTTGTTTTGGCTAAAAAGGGTAATGATATTTCCACTTTTGTGATCACAACGAAAATGATTTTCCCTTCTCTTCTCAGTGAGAAGTCGACACAGTTTATTTTTTTGCTGAGATTTATTGCTGATGCACAAAAATCAAGCAAGACTTGTTTTCTTAAAAATTACTGCAAGAAAATATACATATGCACAAATCTGTGCATGTGGATAAAGTGATAGAGAATAAAAATACCTGATGAATTTAGGCTACATGAATCTCATGTGCAGACATGGTGGCATGTGCTTCGTTTTGTGTTTGACCTGCGTTTCAGCACTTCAACCCTCTACGTTGTCTGAGCATGCTTGGCAATGCCACGCCATCTCCTTTCTGCATTTGCCACATGTGTAGTTGTAGTAACCAACACAGCGTACAGTGATTGTTCCTGCACCGACAGTTCACTTGATAGGTGTGGGAGGTTGTTGCCATAGAAGTTTGTCCTTTTTGCCTTTTTAGCTTCCACATGCAACTGAGCAAGCTCCACCAGGAAGTCCACCAATCTCTCCTGCACCCCGGTGCCTGATAAAGCACATGTGCTGCCATGTCAATCATGTTAAAACACAGCGACTGGCCATCGCCACGTTACTGAGCGCGCAGTGTACCACCTGTTTACCGCCTGTGTACCAGCTGTGTACCGCACTTCATGTTGTTGTAGTTGGTGACTGTGTTTGGCTTTTTTCCCGGGTATCCCCGCTCTCAGCCATGCTGGGCATGCTGCTGAGGATGCAGACAATCTTCCTCGGTTTGGGCAAATAAACCATCAGTGTGGCACCAGAGGCTGAAAACACCTGATGAGTTAAGTGAGATAAAACGTTATGTAGCACTTTTACGCATGTGACATTCGAGCCCTTGATGCAAAACAAGAAAAGAAAATCCTACCAGTACATAAAGCAAAATATCTGCAACATACCTGAGTGCTGAATTCGTTGCAGTCTGAAGTCTGTTTGGCTGATTCTGGAAGCTCCTGGCGAATCTTTTTGACTGTGCCGAGGATGGTGGTCTTCCAGCAGAGCAGTCGTCACACAAGTGACAATGATGTGAAGAAGTTGTCAGTTTTAACAGTTATTGTCCATGAACGGTTCCATTAGCTTCATCACCAAATTTTCAGAAAGTCTCTCCACTGTGGGACGTCTGGGGTCCTTGAAAAGATAAAGGCTAACATTGCAAACACTTGGATTTCCAGTCACCCAGAACTTGATACCAAACTTTTGGGGTTTCGTTGCAAAGTACAGCAGGAAACGGCACCGAGTCTTGGTTGGGAAAAGTTGCTTGTCAGTGTTGATGTACCTGCCTGGGCTGGAGGATGTGATGCAGTTGGCAACAAAAGATCCCCAAACATCAGACCACAGCAAACCTATCAGTCCCAACTCGTTCACTGTGTGTGTCCATGTCATCGAAGCGTAGGTGTCGCATGATGTCTCAGAAACGGTTTCGGGCCATAATGCTGATGATCAGTGATTGTCCCAGTTTTGCCGACCATGCATCCCGCAGTGATTGAAGTTTGATTACCCCTGCAAGAAGAGGATGGCGATGAACTGCATTAGTTCAGGGGTGGCAGTGAACCAACCTTCATGCTGCGTCTGGCGTCCATGCTACACTCCTAGTATAGTAATAATAGTTTGAATCATGTCAGGAGTGAAGAAACAGAGGAAGCTCTGTAAGTAACTTGACACTGTTCTTCTGACCAAAGCTGTTAGCTCTCCATCTGCAGCATACGGTTGTGTGGTGGAGAGGCCTCCTGACCTGTTCTTCACGCCACACTGTGCCGTCTTTGGCCTTCTCTGTCGGCCCCGTGTGTGTCTCCAGTCAACCTCTCTTTTCTGGCTGAGATGAAGTCTCATCTGTAGGGTGATCATTTTTTTGAGGTATGAGCAATGAAAAACTCAGTCAAGGTTAGAAATTTACACAGATATAAGTTGAATTATAATTCCAAACATTTCAAGTATGCCTCCTCTGTATTGATGTAGGATTGTTTTCATCTTTCTCCAACACGATTTGGGAAATCTTACCAGAGGAAATTTCAGAGTCTGAACTTGGCTGAAGGGCTATATCTTTTGACTTGGACTTGGTTCAGGATCATGTCCAAAGCCTGCTGAGTGCTGTAGTATTTCGGCATCTTCCTTTCTTAGCTGGCGGTCGTACAGCATAAAGTTCTTATAGCCAGTGAACTATTATGTGCTGTGAGCTAGCTATTTATCCACCTCGGTACCAAGTGTTGTCATTGTTGACGCCCACCTTTCCTTTGGATACACTTTTCTGTTTCCACAAAAATAAAAGTGGGGTGATTATCTCTTATTTGAAAGCGGACTGTGTGTACACTATAGCGATGACTGTGCGAACGTGAACCATTTCACACATGAAACAATGCCAAATAAAAGGTAGGTGAAAAATGTGAGATATGGTCAAAAACTCATAGGCTATTTGTGATGACTGAAACAATCTACCCATTTTGAAAGCCCTATCCAGTCCCTACTACTCAGAAGTAGACATCTGAGGCTTCCAGGCTCTTATCAAACATACCCCTCCCCCCTGATCTGAGCATGTCCACATCTGTGAACCGCTAGCCTGGCAGGTAATGGCTGCATTTACAAATGAAAGGTGGCTAATTGTAGGCCGGCGCTCTGTTTTGGCTTACCTCTGGGCATTGTAGCAGGAGTAAGAAAACTCGGCTCATTTATGTTCCCTTTGCGTACATAAATGGTACATCCGCTGCAATCATCAATGTCCTCATACTTCCATGTTTCCCTTACATTGGCATGGTTGTTAGACAGTACATCCATTAAAGGGCTGTGCAGAGTTCAAAATTCACCTCCAAGTTCCACCGTCAGCTTCAAACAACAGCAAACATGGTGACGGAGGAGACATTCCCAGAAAGAGACATAAAACAAGGCCGTGCTGTAAACTGTGGTGGTCTGTGCAGCTGTTAAGTTGCCATTTCTTCCTCTTTGTTCCTTTTGCGGGTCACATATCAGCTATACTGCTCAATGCTGCACCAATAGTTTCCAGTGGTACTACTCCGTTTGCTTCGTCAGGTTATGGAACCCAAAGTTCTCTGAAGACGAACCAAATTACACCTGTAAAGGATGCAGAAGATAGACGAAAGTCTCC
Source organism: Melanotaenia duboulayi (assembly GCA_026261665.1). Classification (NCBI taxonomy): domain Eukaryota; kingdom Metazoa; phylum Chordata; class Actinopteri; order Atheriniformes; family Melanotaeniidae; genus Melanotaenia; species Melanotaenia duboulayi. The sequence goes on along the minus strand of CM047994.1, from coordinate 26,373,480 downwards.
GTATCCATCTTTGTTGCAGAACATAAATGGGCCTTAAGAAGGGCTGATGTGAATGCACCTTTATTTTCATCTATTCACAGAACACTGTTCCAGAGCCAGCTGGCTTGTTTACATGTTTTTTGGTGAAGTCTAATCTGGTCTTTCTACTTTTGAAGCTGATCTTTGGTTTGTACCATGTGACGATCCCTATTTATTTGCTCTCATGGAGTCTTCTCTAGACTCAGATACTGATACACTGATGGTGTTATTCACTTGGGTGGATGTTATGAAGATGTTTCTTCACCATGGAATAATTATCATGGGATTGTCTGCCACTGTTGTCTTCCATGGATGTCCTGACCTGGATTTACGTCCAGACCTTGTACCTGATTGATGATTGATGAGAAAATAGCAGGCCATGAAATAACTTTCTTGCTGTCCAATTACCTTTGTTCCTTTTGAAATATTAAAAAGCTGAAATTCCTAAACTCTTTTTCCAATATGAATGTAATTACCCTCAAATTAAAGCTGAGGGTCTGAACTTTAAGGCCACAATGACAAGACTGTAACTATATAAACTGTATCTTGAATCTGTTTCTGTAAACAGCTAAAATTTCAATAGTTGTGTCAGAAATGGGCCTGAATGTAAGAGTGATCAAACCAATGATGCACAAAGCAGCATGAAATCTGATTCCTCTTTTGGATTGTAAATATCTTTATAGAGACGAACATGCGGTTGAGAGCAGAAACAACACAGAGCTCATTCTGTGGCAAACGCGACATTTGGCTGCAAACTCCTTTGGAAGCAATCTGATGTTTCATTTCTCATCCACAACAATCCCCACATGAAACACTTCTCTGTTAATGACTTCATTCTCTGGATTCCTGAGTGTGTACTCCTCATCTATCTCACCATGTTCACGCTCTGAGCTGTGGGTTTATTCATCCTCATCTTAGGTAGCATGACAGGCTGTTTTGGAAAATATGGTGGCAGGAAAATTTAATCTTAGGTGGTCAAAATATGGAAAACATGCTTACACTGTCAGAAACATCTGTTTAGTTGATGTGAGAGCACATGATTTCAGCAGAGGTGAAAAATAAAAATCACTGTTTTTGTTAGTCCAGATCTGCAGTCAGTGGTAGTTTGGGTTTAAATGGGAACCAGTATAAATTTGAGTCAGGTGTGTTGAAGCAGGGAAGTGGGCCATGAGAACCGGAGTTGGGATCCCCGGTTTTAAATGATCTCTTACTGACACATCCTGCTCCGTGAATCCTTATAAATGAGAAATCTGCAGCACTGGCTGGTGAAGCCAGTGTGTATTCTAGCTGGTACACTTGAGAAACTTGCTAATTTAGAAGGAAACAGCTGTTAACTCATCACAAAGGTGGCCACATCTGGCCAGAGGTTTTGTGTAAAGCCCTGCTTGTTTAATTAAGAGGTGGCATTTAGTGGAAAGTTGGGAATAATTGGGTTTTGTGGTTCTTATTACTAAAGTACTTAGTGTGTATTTGGGGATAGATGGATGGAGAACGAGGGGTTTTAATAAAAATGGAGCTTTGTGGCCCAGAGATTGGTGCATCAGAAACATGATGGGTCTTTCTTGGGATTTTTTTACTATAGGAAAGGTTACACTCACAGTTTTGAGGATAGTTGTCAAATATAATCAAGTGGGGATTCATTGTGTCTCCAATATTCTCATTATCCCCCAGCTCTAGAATGTTTATACCTCCTCTCTCTCCATTCTGTGAGCCTGAGGCAGAGGCAGAGGAAGAGGAGGGAGGATAAGGGAGGAGCAGGTGGTTGAGTGGGTGTACACTCGGTCTGGGGCTCTCCCAAGGTTGGGGAGGTCACGTTATAATGGGCTAGCTTGGCCTGCCCGTGTCAGCGAGAATCTCTAACTCTATTTATTGCCTCAGCTGGCTGGTTATGTCTCCGGGGCAGTGCTGGCGCGGAGCCTTATTACCTCACACTACTGCAGAGATGGACTTAAAAACCTGGAGCTGCTTTTCTTTCACATTTGAGGCACTGAGCTGAAAGTCTGGTCCAGGGATGTTTTACCATGCATGCAACAGGAGAGGTTAAATTCCTGGATCAGTAAAGAGTCAATGCGGAGGATGTGACAGTCAGTCAGATTGTAGGGGTGGTTTGTGATACCAGTGTTCACCTGATCAGGAACCTCAGTCCTCATCGGTCGGTCTGTTTGCAGCTGCAGTAACCATCTGCACTAGATCTGATAACTAAAGCTGATAGTTGAGGGAACAGTTCTGTATCAATGAAAAAGGTGACAGAATATTAAAAAAATCTCTCCCCACATTTCTGTGCTCTGCTGGCTCAGTTCAGATCGAGAGGTGCTGGTATGTAGGGGAGGATCAGGATCTGAGAGTCTGGATGTCGTGGGCTGCGTTTGAAGTGTGGATGATGGGCGAGGCTACACAGCCCCATTCATCCCTCAGCTCTCACACTCTTTGTTTTTCCTTTCTTTTCTTTGGGAAAGGGGAAGGAGATGGAGGATAGCCGGAGGAGCGAGGAAGGGAGGTGTGGAGAAGTCATTTACCCGGCGCTTTTTTTAATTTAGCCAGCAAGACTTTGTTAATTTTTTTTCCTGCTCTCCTCTCGTTGTCTTTTTCAGCATCTTGTTCCTCAGATCAGGCAGCGAAGAGAGGAGCAGAGATCAGTGAACTCCTTAATGCTCATTCTTCTCTTTCAGCCTCAACCTTCTTCTGGATGAGCTTCTCTCTGTTAGTGTCTCACCAAGCATTGGTCTTTGTTTATAATCTTTTCAGTCTTCCCTGTCCTTCTCTTTCTGTTCTCTAACTCCTCCCAGACTGCCCTTCTGTTCATTTATTTCTCAATCTAACTGGACTGCCAACTTGTATTTATATTTTTATTAATCTTCCCTCCCCTTCAACGCGTCTGTTCTCTTTCATTCTCTTTATTAATCTTTAGTCATTTTCAGGCCTTGGGCTGCTACGCAAATAAAGATTTCTTCCTGTTTTGATTTTGAATTTTGAATGACGCAATGTTGACAGAATAAATATTAAAACGTATAAATATGTGCTTTATGTACGAAATCATTGGAAGATGAGTTGATATAGAGAGATATAGATAGGTAAAACCGGCGTGGCGCCAATCTACAACTTAATAAATATGATAAAACAAGATTTTTTTATTGCAAACGTGCAGTTATTCTTCTGTCATTGATGCCACATCCGACATAGTTTGCACCCAACATGAGGACCTCAGAAACAGAAGCTGCCACTGTAGAAAATTGAGTTTCTAAAAGAAGCAGAACATCCATTGTATAGAAAGGTTTGTTTCGCCATCACACAGCACAACACTAGTAACTATTTTCAGCATCTTTTTGCTGCATGGCTCTAAATCACTGATGTGTCAAATCAGCAATGTACCATTAGACAGGAGTTTGAAAACGTTACTCCACACGAATCTCCTTCAACACAGCACGTGGAAACTACTCTGAGAATAACAGAGTTTAGTGAAAATGTGACGTCTCTCACCACAGTGGCCAGGCCAGTCTCATAAAATAAATAAACGCCAACAAGTTTTGCTTCACAACTTCTGTTGATCTGTGTTCGGGGGAGGGGGGGGGACTCTATATCTCTGCCTCATCTGTAAGCACTCACTCCTGCAGAGCCCATTTTTCCTGTTTGTGTGCTTCGGTGTCGACGATCTTATTCTGCTGACCACATCACACAGACTCGCTGCCACCCGGGACGCAGCAGCGTGCAGGAGATGACTGTGCAGGGAGGGTATTATTGGATGTTTGTGGAGCAGTCGGAGAGGGGCTGAAGGGTAAATGCGGGGGTCAGGTTGCCTGTCTGCGAGGAGCAGCGGAAAACAGTGATTGAGTTAACACAGATGGATCAGACTGCTGTAAGCCCATCCCTTTCTCCACAGAGCAGCTGTATTCCTGAAAAGAAAATGAATTTGGTGTCTTCTCTGACGTGTCTGCACTGTCTGACCAGAGGAAGCAGCTTACAGGACTGTAGTTAGAGGAGAAATACAATACAATACTTGTCATGGATTGGCTACTTTAGTGTAATAAAAACCAGCTCTTTAGAGGAAGCTGCAGGGAATTTAGATTTTTTATGAACTTTTCATTTCCTGTGGAGGTGAAAGTGGCACTAATCTTGCACTATATGATTTAGTTATATGACAAGAAAAAGATGCAAACTGCAGATTTAAAGAGCAATTTTTGCATTAATATTAAGTTTATTGTCTATACCCAGCGGATACTTCTTAAGAGGCAGGCTAGACCCTGGACAGGTCACCAGGCTATCATAGGGCCAATACAGACAGACAAGCAACCACTCTTACTCACTCCCTGCGACAATTTAGAATCACCACTTAACCCAGTGAGCATGTCATTGGACCGTGGGAGGAAGCTGGACCACCCAGACATGCAAACTCCACACAGAAAGGCTTTTCTATCTTTGTCATGCACATAAAAAAAAGAAAAAAAAGAAAAAAAAGAGAATAAAAACAAATACATATATATATACACACACATATACATATGATGCAAACAAACCATCACTGAAGATTTTGGATTATTGTGATTTAATGTAAGTTTATTTTAATTGTGGGATTTTATGATGACGTATCTCAGCTGAAGGGGTTCACCTGAGTAGTTAGCTACAAAACGACAAACGGAGATGAGCTGCCAGGTTTAACAGCATGTCTACCGCTTTATTGTTCCCCCAAAAAATACAGTTCTCACATAAAAGTGCAACAGTCTGCCTACTCTATGGTAACCCTGGAGGGACGTACGTCTTACTGACAAACCCTAAAATATGAGAGAACAAGATGGTCTGTTGAAATGATATCCTGAAAATTCAGAATTAGTAAGAGATGCTTAATTTCAGTGTTTAAATTGCACGGTTTGAAACAAAAAGATGTGGGCATTGGACAAGTTGTTAAGGTATTAGGGATCACATAGCCATGACTTAGTTTTCTTGTTCCCGTATGTTATTGATCCATATTCTCTCCTGATGCCACCAGAAGGGCCCCCCTAGATGTGTCCATTGCCAAAACACTGTATCCCACCCCGTTCCTGACATGATCATCAGTGTTTGCTTGTAAAGAAACTGCAGACTGGATGAAACTGTACCTGCTTAGTAACTAACTAGGATAGAGTTAGACCAGGTTAAAAAGACGCTACACGAGTTCAGACCATTTGCTGTTTAAGCTTGACAATCAGGACTAAATCTTTTTAGAGTTTCTTTCTTCTCGTAGACCAAAATAGGTTTCAATCTAACCGTGAACATGCATGGTGTGCTGTCTTGATGCACACTGTGCTTGTCTGTTAAGCTCTGTGGGAGATTTCGGACGAAGCGGATCAGGAATGTCTTAGTGAGATACAAGAGTAAAGTATTTAGAGACCATTTGATGACAGAAGGAAAATTGTTTCTATGTACATATATTCCAAAAAGTATTGAGATATCTGGCTTTACCTGCACATAAACTTTAATGACATCCCGTCCTTCATCTGTAGGGCTTAACAAGGAGTCGGCCCACCCCTTGCAGCCATAACGGCTCATCTGGGACGGCTTGCCATAAGCTTTAGAAGTGTGTTCATGGTAAGTTTTGAGCATTCTTCGAGAAGCATATTTTGAGTTCAGGTTCTGGTGTTGGCTGTCAGTCTCCGCTCTTAATTTATCCTGAAGGTGTTCCAAGAAGCTGAGGTCAGGACTCAAGTCAAGTTCCTCCACACCCAACTTGCTCATCCACATGTTAACGGACCTTGCTTGGAACACTTGAGTTCAATGATTCGGAGGTGTGTCCCAATAATTGGAACCATTACAGAGTTGGAATTCTTCCTACTCTCTTTTGTTGGGGCTGACACATATTCGTTCATTCGTTCGTTCGCTCACTCGCTGACATGTCAGATAGTTCCATGAAAGAAAACCACATAGAAATGTTCAGAAACCCTCTGAAGATTTTTTTAGTGTCCGTGTCACTTGATTTTGGTAAATGGTAAATGGTCTGTATTTACACAGCGCTTTTCTGTACCTGGGATACCCAAAGCGCTTTACATGATACATCACATTCACCCAGTCACACACACATTCACACACTGATGGCGGAAGCTGCCATGCAAGGGGCTAACCACGACCCATCAGGAGCAATTTGGGGTTCGGTGTCTTGCCCAAGGACACCTCAACATGAACTCGAGTTGGCCAAGGATCGAACTGGCAACCCTCAGGTTACAAGACGATCGCTCTACCTTGCTGAGCCATGCCGCCCTTTCTTCTTCTTACCTTCTCCTTTAACCAACCTGCCATAAATCATAAACTCTGAGGGAGATAGTGGATCTTTTTCAGACCATCCACATGTTTTCTAAACAGACTGACAATTTTCAGGCCAAAGAATAAAAGAAAATGGTCTCAGAAGCAAATTCTCATAAGAGCCAGCAAAAAGGATACCTCTCAGCTTGGTCAAAGCTGAATATATGAGCTAAATATACATACATACATGTTCTTATTAGTTCACTTTCCTCAACCTGTGAAATCCACATTGCACCTAAATGTGCAGTTATCCATCCACACAACAATCCCGGGGTAGAATAGCTGTACCTTCTTGGCTTTCCACAGGTTGCCTGTAGAGTCAGACCTGCTTGCACACGCTTCCCTCCTCTTATTCCTGTTTTTTTTCTTTTAAACACACATTGTGCAGTTGCTTACAAAACCTAGGAGGTTCAGGACTGGCCAAAACAGCAGCAAGGCTACCAGTTTATGACGTCGACCTCTGAAACTTTCATGCACATGTTGCAGCTTGTTGTGAAAGGGTCTTTGCTCCTCTGTAGAAAGCAGGGAGTGATGCATGAGTCATGAGCAGTGCTCAACCCAGCGCTGGATGTTGGGTCACCATTGTTGAATGCAGATCATGATCCAGCCTCCCAGAAAGGTTTGCTTATACCCCAATTGATGTTTAACTTGAGGCGTTGGATTCATAAAAAGAAGATTTTGTTCAGCCTGCAGGTTAAGGTCTCTGTTTATCACAGCTCTTTATTTAACACTGGGAAGATAAAAACATTGTTTGCTATCAGTGCTGAACTAAGACTCAAACGTCACCCGTGCTTCCTCCTCGGCTGTCTGCTCTCATGAAGGACAAAACAAAAAGAAAGCTAAAACATGGCGACTCCTATCGTCTCATAATTTTAGCTTTTCCTCCCTAACGTACTCATACAAAGTGATTTTCTGAACCTGAGGTCTGCTCATTCTTCTGTACACTCCAGAACAATTTAATGGGTTAGATCAAATTAGCAAGTGTAGATATATCAAAGCGGGGCTGAATAATAACTCTGTAATTGCTCCCTCCCCTCCTCCCCTCTCTGGGTTTGGACTGGTGTTATCAGCTCTTTGTCTCTCTGCCTCTCTGCCTCCCGGAGCTTCGGATCTCTCCCAGGGCTTGTCTCCGTCTTATCTCGCCCTCACACTTCACAGAGAGGAAGTTCTTAGAGGGCTGGGCCCGGCAGATAGCGACTGACCTGTCTCTTCCCTCCGGAGCGCTTTCTTTTTTTAGGAGGCTGCAATCTACTAACTGAACTCAAATGACTGACTAGATTAATCCTCACCAGCCTCTTTAGTTGTGCAGCGAACGCAGCTTTTACAGTCTGAGGATGGGTGTATTCCTCTCAGTCCGTGCACCTGCCTCCCCGTAATGAATCAGGAAAGCCGCCTGTCGACTCAGGTGGTGCTTCTTTGAAGCTGCTGCCTGGTTGGGAGTTTGAACTTCAGGATGCAGGGCCCTGCACCCCCCCTTGTGAAAATGTCAAAGGCAGAAAGCTGAAAGAAGTTAAATGACTCTCGTAAACCTGCCGCCCGCCACCCGTTTAAAACATTTCTTTCCATCTTTGCTGCTTTGATTGACTGTTTGATGTCGGCAGGCTGCTAGAAAACACTGCTTCAAAACAGCTAATCAAGGTGGGGTATCTTATAGAAGGAAAGCTGTTGAGTTTCCATTGATGCTTTACTGTCAAAACCAACGCCCTCTCCCTCCTCAAAAAAAGAAAAGAAATCCTTTGATTTCTCTTATCAAAGTCAATCTCATTTTCCTCCTAAAAAGCTGAGCTGTGTGCACATCTGGGGCTTTGAAATGCCATTTTCTTTTATCATCGCGTTAAAATGTCTGTTGTTTCACTTTGGGCAATCAGCTCCATCTTGTAGAGGCGCAGGTAGAAAAATGCAGATTGCTGCTTCAGCATCTCCTCGTCTCCGAACACAAGTGCGCTGCCATCTAATGAGTGTATTGTAATTGAAAAGAAAGTGTGAGGTAGATCTGCTTAAACACCAGTTAAGCCTATTAAGGTCTTATCAGGAGTCAAAGTGTGTTTTATTTTCTGATTAACCCCTGATGGATGTTTGATGTTCCACTGTTTCCACCAGGATGAGATGGGTGGATGACTGTTGGAGGTGTGTGTGTGTGTGTTTTGCTCTGGACAAGCTGCCGTTTCCTGCCTCGCCCTCCTGGGATGGGAACGCTACAGTGAAAATGTGCATTACAGCACTTTGTGTGAGCGTGTCCGTTCTGGTTGTTGTCTCCATGACAGATGGCGCCGCCGACAGCGGGGAGCTGGACCTGAGCGGGATAGATGACAGCGAGATCGAGCTGGTACGTAGCCGCCGCCCGAGGAGCTTCAGTCAATACTAAACCAATACAGACGTTCAGCTCTTTAACATCTAAACCTTTAATGCTGAGTTTTAAACATCTGTTGGAATATTTCAGTGTAGTTAGAAGAGAAAAAAATAGGTAGATATTACCAAGGTTAGCCATTGGGAATGTATACAAATCTCTAAATTTACAAGTCGGTTTTCTCCTGATGCGTTTTCTACGGATGCTCAGAGGGGCCAATCTCACAACTATTTATTTTTGATGCCATTAACTCCAAATAACAATGTTTAAAAATGTTTTTAAGCACAGACGCGCTGTGTGAAATAAGTCTGCTGTGTCTGAATTTGGAGTAAGGACAAAGAAAATGGGAGGCATACAGGTAGGAAACATGAAACATTTAAAAATGACTGAGTTAAGAAGCAAACCAATTCCAGGTAGGTTTTAGCTTTTATTTGTAAAGTGCCAATTCCTGACACATTTACAGACGGTCCAGTCCAGTTTACTGTAGTCCAGTTAAAATAAATCCATTATATTATCCACATTAGTCCAGTTTATTATAACTATGTAAAAAAAAGAAGACAAGATAAATAACTGTTCATATCAACCAGTTTATAAAAATAATGACCATGCTAAGGAACAAAACAGATCAAATGAAATCTTCTTTCTATACTATGAGCTGATGGTGGAGAGGAAAACATCAGAACCAGGAAGGAAGCCCTCCATTAGATCCAGAACCAGGAAGGAAGCCCTCCATTAGATCCAGAACCAGGAAGCAAACCCTCCATTAGATCCAGAACCAGGAAGGAAACCTTCCATTAGATCCAGAACCAGGAAGCAAACCCTCCATTACATCCAGAACCAGGAAGCAAACCCTCCATTAGATCCAGAACCAGGAAGCAAACCCTCCATTAGATCCAGAACATAGAAGGAAACCCTCCATTAGAAGACCAGGAAGAAAAATAGTTTTTGTGGACTAGTTGGAGGTGGAGAGGACAGGAAGGTCCTCTGAATTTACCTTGTTTTTGGATGAAATGCAGTGTTTCCTCTGCTATGGCCTGTCTTTTCTCCTTCTTTCTGTCCGGTGTTCAGTCCTGCAAACACACCGCCATCATCGGACATGCGATGTCAAGCACTGCAACCCTAAACCATAAAGAGATGCAGACAGCAGCGAAGTTTATGAAGGAAAACTGTGTTATTTAGTCACCTTTTTTTCTTTTCTTTTATACTACAGTTAGTTTTCCACTGTTGTACGAACAGCCAGGATAATGCACCAGTCCATCCAGGTTTCTTTGACATTGCTAACGTAGTCAGCTTTTCATCTACGGTGAAGGGTCTACTGCTGCTGTTTGCCCGGATTTGTCTCTGTTATATCAGGACATTTCAGGATTTTCTTTTAACTCAACTGTACGGCCAACAAACAGTCCCGACCTTAAAACCAAAGTTAAAGTTTAAGCAATTTACCATGTTTTATAAAGTCAGAATGATCTGTTATTAAATGAAAGTTTTTTTTCTGTGACTCATCATGTTTAGCAGAGGTTGTTATATTAGGGTCCACATAGTTAAAATGGGATGGATCTCACTGCGCTGCTGTCGCGCCAAAACCTCCTATGTCCAAAATTCGTGATTTTTGTTTTCCTTCATAAATCAGTACTATTGGTCACCCTTTATGTCTGTCTGTTGTTTTGCAAATATTTAACCAAAGATATATGGTTAAAACATAATACAAAGTTTGATGACATTATGTCTAGTTATTACAAAACCATACCGTTTTTTTAATTTTTTGAAAAATGACAGTTTTGGAGATACGAGGTTTTTGCCCGACAGCAGCGATATGTAAGTCTAAGTCTAGATCTGCAGGTTGGCTGCATCTCCTGTCTCCATACTCTCTGTCTAGAATTTATTGGTTCAGCTGACTAAATAAATATTAACGCCATGTAATAAATTAAATTGTGTTGGTGATTTAGTGTAAGAATTTCTATATTTTCTGCTCCCTCTGTAGTATCTGCTGAGTGACAACGAAATCAAAATCAAGACTGCGCTCTGGATGGCAGAAAACTCCGACTACCTCAAAGAGCAGAAAGGTACTTTGGGGACATGACATGACATACCTGTGCAGATATGTCACACACACTTCTAGTACTTTATCATTAAAATGAAGGTAAACCTACGACGGAACCTGCCAGCGTTCAGCTGGTGATTTTTTTTATTTTTTTTTACCGTGGTTTCTGTTAAGATCGTGTGCTCAGACTGTTTCTTGTTTTCAGAAAAGGAAGCAAAGATAGCGAAGGAAAAGGAGCTCGGGATCTACAAAGAGAAGAAGGTAAGGCAGTCGGCCTGCAGACTGTCGAACACAGAGCGGTTTTTAATATGAGGTTGAGTCAGACAGGAAGCACCGTAATCTGACGTGTATCTGACACCTGCACCCCTCCATGCGTCATAAACCCAGTCACCTTCTATGATCCTTTTAATCTGAAATGTCTCAAATTGTTTTTACATTACGTTTTGGACCAGGAGACAACGCAGCATTTCACCAAAAGTTAAGCGTTCTGTTTCCTGTTAACTAACTGCAACCTCTCAGCACTTATGTGCATATTAATAGTTTTTGTTGTACTTTAAAAACACAATTTCCCCCTTTTGTCTTATTATTTCACGGGTTTGATTATAGCTTCTGATGCTATTACTGCATTTGATTATTTTATATGATTATTTAGTTATTTTTATATTGTTGAAATATTTTTAATTTGATTATGATTTGATTATTTTATTTGAAGATTATTAACATTTAAGAGTTTTTTAATCATTTAAATGAGAGAAAAATGTAAAAAATGGAGAATGAAAGCAAAATTATACTTTTATCACATCTTCACCTCAGTCAGCTGAAGCAGACCTTTTAGTGGAAAAATACATGTTCAAAGAGCTGAAAACCGCAGTCTGCAGGTGGCTCTGCAACTGATGGCGCTAAAATTAACATGACCTCGTTAGAAAAGAAAATGGCTCCGGTTTATCCACCATCGTGGTTCTGCCAGGAAAAGAAATAAAGAAAATCCCATCAGAAAATACAGAATAATGAGACCCTCCCAAACTATTCAGAGACAAATTTAAACTGCAGTAAGCTGTTAACACGGTGGTGGATGTATGATGCTGTGGGATTACTTTACTACTTCAGCTTGTTCAAGTCACTACGAATCCAACAAAGGCTATAAAATAAAAAAAAATGGTTGATTTTTGGTGATTTTACTGAAGGTTGGCAAACATTTATCCCCACTGAAGGGGCAGTTCGAGCTTCTGAGGCCAAGGGCGTACTTTAACCACAAAACAAAAATGTAGATTTTTTTTTTTTAGCTAAATAAATGTTTGGTAAACACAGTTTTCACTTGAGTTATTCATCTGTGGTCAACATAAAAAACATAAAAAACTTGTCTAAGTGTGTTGAATAGTCAACCAATTTCCATTCCTGTCACCGAGTTGTGAGTTCAGGGATTCGGAGCGGAGAAAAGCAGCCGCTCCTGCTGCAAGCTGAAAATAATTGGCACTTTTGACTGATGAATGAGGAAAAGGGAGTCGAAGCAGGTGAAAATTACAGAGTAAGAAAATGTGTTCAGTCAGGTAGAGAGATGGAAATAAACCCAGATGCCAGCTGAACATGTGCAGACCCAGCTGTAAGTCCCGTGGTTCCCTCCGGTTAGACCCAGTATCTGCTTGCTGGTGTTAGCGGTCGCCATCGTGAGTTGCTGTGAGGTAAAAGGGAGACGCCTGCTGATCTCTCACCATCACTTCAGAGGTCCAGATTAATGTGGAATAACTAAAACTGGTTGACAACCTCGTTGTTGTGGCTTGATTAACACATTGCAGATAACAGACTTAACATTTGCTGGTAAAGATGTTGCTCAGTGTGATTTTTAAGGGTCAGAGGCTCCTCAGCTGGAAGGCCTTAACCGGATTGTGTGATGTGACTGGATCTCTGGACCAGATCATGTTTAGCAACGTTAAACCAACCAGAAGGTGACTGATCACCTCGTGAGTGTGTTTGCAGTTGCAGCCAGGATGGCTTTCAGCAACAACAGCAGTTAATAGCATACGGAAAACTTAATAGGATCGTGTAATATATATCTTATATATATGCAGCTAGATATGAGCTATGATTTCTCATGAAACAATAAAATTTTGTACTTTCAGTATTTGATTTTTTTCTTTGTTCTAATGTGAACAACTTTATTGTTTTAATTATTCATTATTTATTATTTTTACACCACTTCCCAACTTGGAACACGAGTCGTCTCTAACAACACCTGAGCTGGCAGAAAGGAAAAATAATATGATATGTGGTCCCTTAAGTGTTACCTACATGTTTTGGTTAAATAAGAACACCTTTCACGTTTCTAGTGACTGAGTTGAGATAATTATTATTTTTGTTAAACAGCGGCGAGCCCCCGGAAAGAGACGCCCCCCGATCAGAGCCAACAACGCTGAAGAAGCCATTGAGAAGATGTTGGAGCAGAAGAAAATCTCTTGTAAGATAAACTACGATGTGCTGAAAGATCTCAACATCAAGCCTGGCGCCAGTCCGGCTTGTAAGGTCAAGTCCCCGAAGAAGGAGCCATCTGACGCCAAGCTGCCAGGACGCAGCCGTAGACCTGCCCCGGCCCCCCTGAGCCTCAGCACCCCCCTCAGCTCGCTGGGAAAAAGGTAAGCAGACGACTTGGTTTCTCCTCACCTTTAGGATCAGAGACAGTCCTTGTCTCTGGTTGTGCTGTTTTGGATAATTTTCAAGGTACAGGTTGGGACAAACGGATATGCCAAGATAAAGATAAATAGAGTTTTCCTCATTCTTAGAAGTTTCTATTAGATGCTTGAAGAAAATGGCATGTTTCCTCATGCAGCAGCTCTCTGCAAAACCTGGGAGGACTTGCATAATAAAACCAGCAGCACTTTCTGTACTGGTTGAACTGGTGCACCAGTTCTTTTGTTCATTTGGGTGCACCAGTATAAAATTAAGGTACACCCAAATTTTCCCACCGTTGCTCTCAGCAGCACATTTTGCTGCGTTTAAGGATCATTACCCATATATACCCATGGTTATTTAAATTATTGTGAACAAGACTTTGCTGCTTCTGGAAAACGTGCCTTAATTTGACTTTTGATATTTTTCATGATAATATCCCACATGCTCTGCCAAGGACATCCATTTTTGTTTCTTTTTAATACACGACAGTCTCGTAGTGTTAACGGAAACTAAAACCTTTTTCTCCATGGATCTTCGGGGTGAGTTTGATGGAGGCTGCTCTGGTTTTCTTATCAGCCAGTATTTTCTCAGCCTGAGAATGCAGCTTTTTCTGGAGCCGCCGTGCGTTCGAACCCAGTCAGTTCAGGTGATGGTGCACAGACGGACATTCATCTCTTATCTTGTTCCTCTGGCTCAGACACCACGGAAAACTTTCTAATTGGTTGGGATAACAAATCATACCCACTTTTAAACAAATTCCATGATATTCCGTGTTATATAATTGATTCCATTTTCATTGTCAAATTCTGGAATTCTAGTAGTGTTTTCCATGTTTGGGAAATCAAGGACCCACCTGATGCCTGGACTTGGAGTTATGTTAACTGTCAGGACAGGAATCAAGAACATGTGGATTTGACAAAACTATATTTGTCTTCACGAATAAAAAAAAAAGTTCTACAGTCTGATTTTCCCCCTTCTATAAACGATATTCGACTCGTCCGTATCCTTCTTCACTGTTATGGATGCCGGATGCACACCAGTCGCTATTTCAGCATAAACACAATGTACCGCTGTGGGTCAGAGCCAATGGGAGGACAGGATCAACACTTTCTTCCTAGACCTGAGAAATGTTAGATCTACTACTGCAACCAAGAAAAAAGGAGGAATTTTTTGTTAGACTCTAGGGGGGCTGAAGAGGAAAACCCAGATCCCTTTACGTCTAAATCTTCTGGTATGACTCGTCGACTTTTATTATCCAAAAATGTCCAAGACTGAGCTTGAAGAGATGGGTTAAAATGGGGGTAAAACTCACATTTAGTTGCAAATGTGAGTCATTCTGCTTCCAACTCCCAAATTTTAGGCAAAACTTTTAGCAGATGATCCACCCCAGGCCTCCCTTTTTTGTGTGTGATAAGTTCATCGCCGACATGCCACATTTAAAATGTTCTTTTCCAAAAATGTTTCCTTTATGGTGAATTAAATATTCCAGTCCTTGCTGAAACTATTTGGTGTCCATCTTTAAATCAGCCATTTGCTCTGTACCCTCCTCTTATCTGTCATGTCAGTCGGCGGCAAACCCCTGACAAATAACACCTGAAGCACATAAATCCATATGTAATTATGGAGGGGTCTGCCCAGCCCCCGTCAGTCCTTCACACCATTAGATAATCCTCAATGCAAAGAACAGATGCTTGATTAAATAGAGACGAGATGGATGTTGGCAGCAGCAGCCGTTCCTCCTCTGCCGCTGAGGTCAAACCGAGACAGGTTTTATTATTGCTTTTTTTTGTTTCCTGGCTTGGCTCTGTAATGACGAGCATCTCTGACTCATCCTCACTCCTGTCGCCCCAAAATAATCCCGCGCGACAGGAGGACAGATGCTCGGTTAGCTTCTCGACTCCTGTGGGATACTCTTATGGTTTTTTTTTCCAGAGATGCACCTTGTCTGCCAGGGTTTGTCCCTGGCCGTTGCATCCAGGACTTGCTTTCTGATCTACTCTGAGCTTTTCAGACAAATTTAATGGGTTTTCTGCAGCACTGAGAAAAGCTGAGCTTTTTTCCCACGTTGTTTGGTGTTGGAGGAAATTGGTTTCCTTTGGCTGTTTTTAAACCTCTTTCAGTTAATGTTGGTTTTAGGAGCCATCTTGGAGCTTTATAGGACTTCTACAGGGGCAGCTGTTTAGTGATTAAGGGGACATAAACCCCCACAAGTGACCCCCCCATCCCTCATTTTGTGGTTAGTTGAGCTCCATTCATCTGGTTGCAGTTTGGAAGGCCTTAGTAAACCCTGTCCTGAGCTCTGTGATAATGTGATGTGTTTGGGGCCTGGCTGGGTAACTCTGCTCTTTATTGCAGTGGGAAGTCTCTCCAGGATTATTTGCTTTTCATGTAAAATGAAACGTATTTATAAACCTCTTTTAAACAGAAATGGTTCATCACTCGAGTCTCGTGATAAAAAGATAAAAGAGAAAAAGGAAGAATAAACTCACATGATTTTATTATTTTAGCCCAAAGCCTGCAAGAGAGGAAAACGGATCACGGAAACAACAACAACCCAAAAACACAAATAGAGAGATGGAATAGAAAAAAAAAATTGAAACAAAAGACAACTATAGACCCACAAAAAAGGGGTAAAAAATCAGAACTGAACAAAAACTGGTCTGAAATCTAAACATTAAGCTCACATTAAGCAGCTTCTCCTCCTGGTGGAAAAAATCTGTTGTTCTCTATGACAAGATGATTGATGTCACAAATGATGACACATTACACTTCCCAGAGGATGGAAATGCGATGCTTTATAGATTTTCATGAGGAAACAGGCTTTGTGCTGATTCCCCACCTCACAGGGAGATCAGAGGTCAAGCACCAGCATGGCGAAGCTGGCAGTTTGACCACCTGAAGAGGCAGACACGTTTCATTTATCCTGGAAACAACAATCCAGTGATGGAAAATAACTTTAGAGCATGAACGGATGAGTATGCACGTTCTGGAGTGAATCCTTAATGACTTAAATGTACCGAGTGACGGGCTTGATCACTTTGGTCGTAATTATTAGCAGAGTTTCTGCATTTGTGCAGACTTCCAATGGGTTAATAAAACAGTTACCTCTGATAATCCTGTATGAAGCTCTAGATGTTTAAAGATTGTTATATGCAAGTTTGAGGTCATTTTCTGCTCAAGAAAGATTTGCCCGGCAAAAAATTCCCAAAAAGATGAGAACGTTTCAGAGAACACTGTTTACACCTCATTAATCGGTTATCAACCGAGAAATGAAAACATGTTCGGACTGAGATAAGAAAAAAAATCTGATGTAGGTCACATATGAGCAGAACAAAAAGTTTCCTGGTCACTTTTGCCTGCAGTGTGAACGTAGCCAAAAACATCTCAAAGCACTTTTAAAGATAAAGAATCCGTTAGAATCAATTCAATTTACTGTATTTCTGTTAAATGGTAAATGGCCAGTACTTATATAGCGCTTTTATCCAAAGCGCTTTACACGTACGTCACATTCACCCATTCACACACACATTCACACACTGATGGCGGAGGCTACCATGCAAGGCGCTCAACCATGACCCATCAGGAGCAATTAGGGGTTAGCTGTCTTGCTCAGGGACGCCTCGACATGAGCTCTCCGGGCCGGAATTGTGACCTGGTAACGGGTTAGAGCTGCAGCTGCATCATTCCAGAGAGATGTTCATATATATCCCAAAGGTGTTTGTTTTTATGGCAAGCCTGAAATGTTTTTCCATTGTGCTATGTGCCATCTTCATTTGTTCCTCACAGTAACAAATATACTAATATTTACACTCTCGACAAACGACTACAGTGTGGGTGTGCAGTTTTTAAGCAGAGGCCGAAGAAATGAGGGACAGAGCTCAAAGGGATAGCTGGAAACATGTAGGACGCTTTGCAAGCCAATTTCTCTGAAAGAAACTCTTCTGTGTCTGGTGGGGAGCGCTTGTTCCAGGGAGCATATTTGGTACTAAATTGTTTGTAAGTCAGACAAAATGAAGACTGGATTTGAGCTGCTCCAGTTGGCTAATGGCCGCTGCCAGAATGGCAGCTCTCATCCTCGGGAGGCGGGCGTCTCCATGAATGAAAGATCATCTCCAGCTTCATGTTTTGGCTTTGATCTCTTTAAAGAGGGGCTTCACTGGAAGAATCCTTGTCTTGTGTTTTTAAGAATGGACGCTCTTTCCTGAAATGTTCGACCTGTTTGAATTTTTTAAAAGTCCTTTCCTGTCTTGACAATGAATCATTCATACCACACGTTCTTTCTGTCTTTTCCTGAATGGACCGGCTCTATCCATTTATCCTGAAATTGCTGAACTTTGCACTTTGTTACGCTGAATGCACAACAGTGTTTTCTACCCCTGAGGTTTTCCACAGCTAAACCATTAGGAACAAGAAAATCCCACAGTGCCCAGCGAGCAGAAACGCAGCCATATTCTCCCGTTCTATCGTTGCATGTTCGTGGTAGCTCTGAAATGGGGAAAGAAAAGAAAGGGAGAAAATTCATCTCAAACAGCAACCGTTGAACTCAGAATGGTCTCTTTCAGGCCAGCGATGGAGGAGCAGACCGTTGATTTGGCCCCTGAAAAGGTTGTTGTGTAGCTTATTGAGAAAGGAGAGAGGCCTGGTGTCAGGGAGGCCTATGAAAGTGCAGGAGGCTGGCTGACAGTGCAGCCATTGTGACTTGTTTCTAGGCCTCGCTGAGGGGCCCATACTGAGGCATTGTGCAGCTCCTGCCTCCCCCTCCCTCTGCCAGTTCCTCCTCCAGGCTCCTGGCTGCTCCCGGTGCTCTGGGCTTCACAGACCAGAACAGAGATTATATCCTGTTATTCATTACATCTGCAGCTCTTCAAATAGTTTTTCATTTGGTGGTTTTGACAGTGAATTCATTATTATTAATGTTTGTTTAAATTTAGCTTTATGGATATAGCTGCAGTTAACAATCACAAATCATCACAAGGTGCTTTCCACCTACAATTCCCTCAGAGCCAGCACCTGGTGACTGTGGGGAGAAAAATCCTGCTTTTAATGGGGTGGAAACCTCAAACAGAGCCAGGCTAGGCCAGTAGCCACAGATCAGAAACATCTGGAGCCAGAGGTTTCCTCTGGAAGTCCAGAGATTCTGCTTTTGGAAATGCACCGATTCAACAGATTATAGAAAACAGCCTTTGATTATAATAAGCTGCACATTGAGTTTTCACTATTGCCATAGTAATAAACAAAAATCCCAAAGAGAAATGCACATCAAATCAAATCAAATCAAA
>CM047994.1:26340724-26352194 GCA_026261665.1 Melanotaenia duboulayi | reverse complement strand
AAATCCCAGTAAATACTCAGACTAGCAACCATGCCACGTTCAAAGTCACTTAAATCCTCTTTCGCCCTCATTATGATGCTCAGTTTTAACTTCAGCAAGTTGTCTTCACATGTCGGCTGTAGCTCAGACACTGAAGAGACAAGACACTGAACCCCATGTTGCCGCCCGATGCCCCTATTGGGGTTTGAATGTGTTTGTGAGTGGGTGAATGTGACATGTAGTGTAAAGTGCTTTGAGTAGTCACTATGGCTGGGAAGGCCATGCTGTATATAAGTACAGTCCATTTACCATACTACCATACTTAACTTAACTTAACTTAACTTAACTTAACTTAACTTAACACATCTAGTCACGTATGTCTACGTGACTAGATGTGTTAAGTTGCTGCCATGTGATTGGCTGGATAGTAGTGTTAACAAGCATTTGAAAGGTTGATATGATAAATCTGTTAGGTATAGGTTCCATTACAAGGTAATACAAAGAGGTATTAGACCCAGTTCTCCCAGTTTCCGTCAGCTTCCAAGCATTTGCCTCACATCATATGGCTAATATGGAAAAAGGTGGCATACAATTCCGACTGAAACCTGAACAATCATGGGTCAGTGATGTTGTTCCAAAACCCAAATTACCAACAATATGTTTCAAATTTCCAAAGTTGATCCCTAACAACGCAGACCGACATCACACAGGCGTGCTAGCTACGTACAAGCTAACGTGGTCTAGGTTGGTTTAGATGATCTTCAGCTTGGTTTCATATTTAAGCATCAACTCCTGATTCTGTCCTATTTCCTCCACCTCTTCTGCTAAACTATCCTCTAAAAGGCTCTCAGCTGTCACCTCTTACCCTCCATCCTCTCAGTCACTCCATCTCTGCCTTCACCCCACATTTACCTCTTTCCTTCATCTGCTCCTTTCATCATCTACTCCTCTTCCCTTCACTCTCTTCACTTTCTTCTATCTCCTTCTCAACTAAAACTTTTTCATTCTACTTTACCCTATTTTTTTTCTCCTCTCGACCTCCTCCTTCCTCCTCTGCATGTCCTCTCTTCTCTCGCCTACTCTTCTAATCCTTTCTGTCTCCCAGTTAAAAGCCTTCAACAGCAGCTACAGGCCTCGTGTATCACTCTGCTCCATCAGGTCTGCTACAAGCTTCGGGCTTTTCCAAGTTGCTAATGAGTTCTTTGTCTTTCTTGTGCTCCCTCTGTCGTTCTCCTTNGTCTTTCTTGTGCTCCCTCTGTCGTTCTCACCCCTCTTCTCCTTTGCCATTTGTCTCTTTCATCTTTTCTCTTGATCTCTGTTGAGTGTTTGCACTTTACAAAACATGCTGTAAAACTGCTTCACTTCAGTCAGACGACGTAAAAACGAGCAGCAGAACCGGTGCAACAGCAGCGAATCTGACGATGCACGAAGAGTTAAGACTGTAGATGTCTTACTCTTGGTTTTTAAAGAATTGGAACAGTTTTATTTTGACTACTGTACATGAACTAATAGAAAACTGTCTGAACGTTCATATAACTGTATATAAAAGATGGACGGAGCCTCCGTGACATCACCCATAGGTTTCTGAAGAGCATAAGTTAAGCTCGTTGGGCGGTTCCTTCCATGGCCATCTTGGCAGCGTCACACCTGCCGTCGCTCCTGTTAAATACAAAAATGGACAAAGTGGCGAAGCTAAGAGGGGGGCTGTGAGCGTGGGCGTGGATAATTGACGTCTATCAAACTCTGAGCTGCCTGTAGCTAAGAGCTAACTGAGCCAATGCGGATCTAACTGGCTAATGAAGGTATGCGAGCTAAAGCTAAGACACGCTGTTAGCCGGCTAAAACCCGTGTTTGTGCTACGATTCATTTTGTACAGTTGAAAGATGTCATGGATCATAGCTTCTACAGTTTGTATTGTGTCAGAGTGCCAGAATATCCGTCAGAGCTGTCCTACTTCGTTGTAACTCTTCCATAGGGGTCCCAATCTTACCCATCCAACCTTAACGGGTGAAGCGTGACACACTTCAATCCATTGGTTGGCCAACTAATACGACTTTGTTGATTCTGCATGTCAGTGGAAAACCACTCCACCGAACACAACCTTTGCTGATCTTCAGTCTGTTTTTATACAAGGCGTATCCCATCATCCTCAGATTCTTGCATTTAGTTTTTGCTCAGGAATGATTGTCTTTAAACGAATTCAGACGACAAGACTACATCTCTTCTCTGTAGTTAGACCTAAGTTTATCTCTCTTCAGTCCATCTCTTATCTCATCTTTATGCCCCCCCTCCTCATTTCCCCCTTACTCCTCCTTCCTCACTCCACCCACTAGTTTTCCTCTCTCGCTCTGTAGGTCTACCAACTCGTCCTTTAGGGATGCAAAACTGCTGCTTTACTGCTTATAATGGACAGTCTTTAGGCTCAAATGTACCATGCACACATTGACTTCACCCTCTTTCTGTTCCCACCCCCTCCCTGTGTCTCTCCACCTCCTTCAGCCAGCTGCCAAACAGACCCTCCCTGTTCCCTCCATCTTTACTGGAGGATGGAAAAGCAGTCTTCCAGAAATAGCCCAGATAATTGCCCTCCAGTGATGTTTTTTTATTTCCTCCTCCTTTACACTTCTTTGCCTCTTCATCTCTTCTTTTGCAATTCAAGGCTTTTCTTCTGCTATTCTTAGAGAACTCGTGTGATTCCAGAGCTGTTTTTTTTTTATAAATAAAGGCAAAAAGAACCAACCCCCCTTCAGAGGAAGGTCAGCAGGGACAACCATTTTAGTCTGTGTTGGTTTTACAAAGATGTAAATCAGACCCACAGACTGAGCTCGTGCTGCAAGAGAAACTACAGAACTCAGCAGTTCTCTGGCCAGATGTTGCTGCTGCCACCATTCCTCCAAGGCTTGCCAGAGTTACCAGAGGGAAAGAAACGTTTCCCACATTGGTTTTTCAACCTGTTGTAGCAGGTGTTTTTCAGAAAGTCTGGAGGTTTACATGGAATTAAAACCCTGAACAGAAACAGGAAAAAAGTGATGAAGAGTTTGGATTTTACAGTTGGCTTGCATTATTTAAGAAGACATTTTTTTAGTTAAACAACCAGCTGTGTTAGGGGAGGGTGTGTAATTTGTCTGTGGTTCTCTTCTCTTTAAGCCTCTGATCTGCCCCACCCACCTAAAATCTGTAGCCAGTGAGCCGTTGAATGTTGATGGAGGGTAGCAGACCCAGGACCATCACCACCCATGTGGTCTCTGACACCCTCCACCAGCTACGTGATGAGGATTGTACATATTTTTGATTAGGTTGCACTTGTTTCTGCCAATATATACTTGTAAGTAACAGCTGATTGTTTTAAAACCTAGCTGTGTATTTGAAAACTAAAGGAGCATCTCATGCTGATGAGCTGAATATCTGGAGGGTTTGCTTTTAGCTAGATGGACTTAAACACCTTTCAGCTTCTTATTCCAAGTGTTTTAAGTGTCGTGTACCTATGAGTAGCCAGTGCCATACCCAACTACTCTTACGTAGCAGTCAGAACATTCACTTTGTCAAACCACTTAGGATTTGTGGTAGAGAAAGCAGCTAATACCTGTTAATACCAATGAAAATAGAAGAAAGTGAATAGTGAGCCATTTCACCAAACCTACGTGTTACATACACACATTTTTTGGTTGGTAACCACCCGTTTGGTTGTGTCATGGTTTTTTAGTCCGCTTCTTGCGTTTAGTTCACTTGAAGTGGGCCGAGGCCTACATTTTAAGATGGACCAGAGTTTGATTTTTGATCCGTTTTCCGAGCAAACAAACTGGGATTCATGTCGGAAGGATGCTCTGAAATCTAAAACTTGGCTCCCTCATTTTTTCTTTTACAAACCTGGTACAGAAATAGTTTGTGTCATTGTTCCTGCTGTTAATTCCCCCTTAGAATCAGAATATCTGTTTCATTCTTTATATTATAATCTTACATTATTATACAGAACTTTATATTTTATAGTGGATGTTGAATTGTGTAAACGTTTTCATTGTTTTATGAAATAATGAAATATGTAAAATGTATGTTTTGTTATTTTTGGCCCAGGTTGTTACATTAAATGATTTACCTGGTTAAATAGAGTTAATAAATTCTACCTTTACCGTGAACCATAACAACATTCTCGTGTATAAATCCAAACTCCTAATAAAACTATTTCGTGTCCCGTCCACACCCCCTCCCCTCAAAAATATTTTTTCATTGGATCAACACCGTTTACGCAGGTCACCTATTTTGGATTCAAAACAGCGAATTTCACTGAAAGAAGAGGGATTTTCATATCTGCAGTATTTAAATTAAATGGCAAAAATAAACCAGAACCAACAGATCTGTGGTAAAGAGGCGTCCTCCAAGATGTTACAGCTCAGTGAGATCAAATTTCAGCTCAGTATGAACTCTCCATTACTTTTTTTGCAGTTCGCATCATAATCAGGGTACTGATACCATGACCACCCCACACATTTTACTACTTGCCAGAGGGCTGATAAGCCTGTAAAATCTATTCATATATATCTGAGGTCTTTAGGACGTGACATACTCATGCACACATACACACATCCCTCAGTAAAGCCCATCATAAAGCACTGAGACATGACAGCATCTCTTTGATTGTGGACATCCGGCTCCGCTTGCAGCAGTGACATCAGATTTACCTCTGCAGCCTCCTCCATCCAAACATCTTTCAACGGCCAGACCTTTGTTCTCGAGCCCACTGTAACTAATGGAACCGCCAGGCCTGGAATTTCGAGGGGGACTCTAAAACTGGGCCATTTGGAAAACATCCCAGTTTTTATCCATGGCTTACCCACATTATAAAGAAAAAAAACACCCTAGCCAGCAACCAAAAGTGTTGACACTACGAGAGTTGATCCCATTGTGGTAGTTAGTGGCCTCATGGGGCCACAGCAAAGCCTAGCAGCTGAAGACTTTCCCTGTGGCGCCTCAAACCCAGACACCCCAACACTGAAATACTTCCTCTTTTGTCCGTCTTCGTCTTCAAGTTCTCCTTCACTCTTTTAAAACCACAGATGATGATATGAGCTTCATTTTTTTTAACTATTGCCAGTTGTCAGCCAGTGGCTAAACGGCCTCCTTCAGCTCAGGCTTAGTCTCATTGGCAGTAAGCTGATTAGGAACGAGCTGCTAAGCCCGGCAGAGACTGATAGCCTAACGGAGAGAGTCGCAGCGGAGTGAAGGAGGTGATGGTGGGGAGGAGGGTGAGAAGAGAGAGAGAGAAAACTGGTGAAAGGAAAGAAAACGAGACAGGCAGAAGGGAAGGAGGGGGTGTGATTAACAGATGGAGCATGCATTTTTGTGATATTTAAAATCTACTGGATGTGTTGAGGAAATGGGAGCAAGTGAAGGGATGAAGGAGAAGCGGTTGCTGCCATGGCTTGATGATAGACTGTGTAGGACTGAACATCCGTCGCACAATAAGGAGTCATAAAGTAAGCATGGCCGAGGTTGAAAGGCAGAAAGAGAATGATAATCCTTTGCTGTAATGAAGTGGATGAGCTGAGCGAATCGTTGGTTGTAGCATAATCTGAAGTTGTGAGAAAACTGCTCTGAAGCTACACTCTTGTAATTTATGCTGGTTAGGCTCTCATGTGACGTTACAATAAACCACTGCCTGTGGTTGTTACCAAGTGATTGCTGATTAACTCGTTTAAATGCTCTATACTGCTTTTCCATGAGATCAGCGGTTCTCAAACCTTTTTACATCACGAACCACCTCAGAAGATTTTCAGGTCTCCAAGTTCCCCCTCTTTGACCTACCCTTCTCCCAGAACCGCTCTTTCTCAATCCGAGCCCCACTGCCTGGTCATTCAGGTCGTCAGGTGTTCTAGTTTTTGTCTGTGTGATGTTAAACTTTGACCTGGCCCACTGAAGCCAACCTGTTTACAACCTGCCTCCTCAGGCTGGTACATGAGGCACTGGGTGCTGCTCTTCCCGACGCTCCCACCTCAATGAAACTGTGTAAATCTGAACTCATGTAGCCTTTTGCTTTTTCTCCAGAGTTCAGCCTTCACACTTGCTACCAAATCAAAGCAAATCTTTGTTAATGGCTCCACTAATAAGTGGTTTTTCATAAGACCCTGAACATAGAAAAGTTCTTCCTTTCCTGATTTTTTCCTGCTGATTTTCTTTTATTGGATGTGACTAAATGTTTAAGCGAGATCACAATTTTCTTTTTCTCCTTGGAAATGATGGTTCACCTCTATCCTTCCCGTTGTTAATGATGTGCTGGGCTGTTCTGAACTTAGTTTAGTTTTAGAGATTGTTCTGTTTGCTTTGCAGTAAAAACGGAGATCTGTTTGATTTGACTCACTTTTGCAGCGGCCTCAAGCAGCCATGAAGTGGACTTTTTGGCACTTCTATTTTTACGTAAATATTTTAGTCCTCATGTTATCCATAGACTCTAGAACTGGGATGTCAATTTCATTTTAGTTGAGGGCCACATTCAGCACAGTTTGATCTTCAGTGGGGCGGACCAGTGATCTCAGACATCTGGAACTAATAAATCCAGTATTTCATATTATGGTCAGAATGACGAGTAAAGAGCTAGATGTTATTTTAAATATATTAAATACTAACTCAAGTGAAATCTTTTAAGGGAAAAAATGAAAAAAGAGAGGTTTTCCTCCTGACTTGGAAATGTTTTATATTTAAACATTAAACAAAAATATACCTCTCACAAGCAAATTAGAAATTACACTACTTTTATTAAAAATGCACTTTAGTATATTCTGTCATTTTCACATTTACCAAATTCATTCTACGGGCCAGATTGGACCCTCTGGCAGGCCAGTTTTGGCCCCAGGGCCATATGTTTGACGCCCCTGCTCTAGAAAGACAGAAAAAACAAAAAAAAACATCTCTGTCAGACATGAAGGCGAAGCAGCAGGGTTTTAAACTGCAGTAGCTGCTGATGGCTTCCAGCTGCTGAATCCTGAGCATCCCTCACTTCTATAGACTCCCATCCCTAT
Source organism: Melanotaenia duboulayi (assembly GCA_026261665.1). Classification (NCBI taxonomy): domain Eukaryota; kingdom Metazoa; phylum Chordata; class Actinopteri; order Atheriniformes; family Melanotaeniidae; genus Melanotaenia; species Melanotaenia duboulayi. The sequence goes on along the minus strand of CM047994.1, from coordinate 26,345,205 downwards.
GAAGACATTTCCCAGATGGGTTCATTTTCTTCTTAATTGTACCATAAGCATAAAAGTACCTTGAACATGTGTGAGGTTTTGTTGTTAGTGAGTTAAAGCAAGAGATTTGTAGATGTTGTCTTGAAACCAGCAAAACTGTGATTGACATTTTCTAGACAATTTGGGCCTTGTCCACACGTAGCACAGTATCTCACAATCAAAGATATTTTTCTACCATTTGGCCGGTCATTCCCACGAAAGCGCAGATTTTTGGCGTTATAAACGATTCTTACAAAAACCAAAGTGAAGATTTGCGCATACCCATGCAGACTTATTTGTCTGCATGGGGACATAAATAACCGGGGAATTTTCCCTGAAAGCCTCTTTTGAAGACGGTCTGGTTTTTCTGTCTGGACAGCATAACTGCCAACAAGGGTAAACTCTCGCAAACGCGTGATTTTAATTTGCTCCTGGGATTTTGTCATTATAGGAGGCAACTTGAAAAAGCCAGCCCCTCTTTGATTTAATGATATAAAGTCATGTTTTACTGCTGATGCAGCTAATGCTAACACTATTGCTAAGGGACGAGCCTAAAAGTTTAACCCCTTTTAATGTACAAATAAACGTTATTTGTAAACATTTTGTTGTAAACGTGCTTCTTCCACCATTTCGGTATCTTCCCTCTCAGGCTCGGAGTTTGGTTCAAACATAAATGGCTGAATTCTGCTTCTGAAAGCTGCTGCTCGGTCAGCCGTCACTAAGCTGTTGATGTTTTGGAGTTGGACGCACTGTGCCTGCACTGGGCCAGCACTGGGCCAGACCCCCTTTCCGACTCTGTCCTCCGTGCGGAAAATCAGCGCGCACCAGATTAACATTAGTCAAAAGCTTGCATGAACTCACGAGACAAAGTTGTGCTATGTGCAAAGGGTCAGAACAAGCTCTATGTTTGATTCTTTCTTTTGTTTAATAAGTTTTCAAAAAAATATTTAAAGACACTTAGAGGACAGTGGATGCATGCAAAGACCAGGTGACGACACCTTTAAAGAACCTGAACTATTTCAACACCTATATAGTTAGTACAACCCTTGCAGATGTTTCATACATTTATATTATAGCAGCTGGCCCGTACATTTATAACCACTTATTCCAACATCTTTAAAATACAGTGTAGCATTTAAAATCACTTTTTATCATGATTTACAACACATGGGAGGTGAATGGATCAATCAAGGTGCGATACAATGGCATAAAAAATAGGTCAACATGCATAGATCTGCTTACACCTGCCTGTAGCCATTAGGACTCGATTGGTCTGAACCTTTGTTTCAATCCCACACATTTCTCTAAGATGCCAAGTTCTCTGTAGACTTTTAAAGACCCTAATATACTTGAATCATGTAAAAAAGGTCTGTTTTCACTCTGACTGACAATAAATTAACAGGAAGCTGCCTTGGATGCTCATCATTTAAAGCATCGTTGCTGGCATGTAGCATGTGACTTTATAAGCAGTTCATTTTGTAGCTCTCTGGGGCATTTTAGCCCATTTCTGTGTTAGAAAAGCAGAATTTAACGGTGGCATAGCTGCAGTTATCTTGTTCAAAGCTTATAGAAATAACTTAAAGAACGTGCTTCTTTATGATTCCGTAGTTGCCAGAGACGTGATGCCCGCCTGGACGTGTAGAAGAAGATGAGTAACTGGTGTTTGTTGTCGTATGTGTACACAGTGCACACAGTATGCAGCATGGACTGGCCAGGTGAAGACTGGAGGTTTTTTCCAAACCTGAACACCATCTGGATACTTTGCACATACTGCAGATTTTGCTGTAGTTTACATACTGTGTGCTAAAAATTGGTCAATTCAGTACATACTACTAGTATAGCACGTGGTTTAGAAAGCAGTTTAGATCTAGACATCGCATAATGTTGCAAACACAGAGGAGGTGGTGTTATCTGCTGGTGGGCGGGGCCAGATTAGCATATTCATAGTTCCCAATTTACTGTATGAATAAAGCGCTGGAATGAGACTTCAAAGAGAGATGTAGTCAGCTAGAGAGTAAATAGGAGGCTTGTTGATTGGAGGAGTGATGATGAAGCAGAGGAAGAGGAAATACCAGACACCAGTCTATTTATTAGAATAATATTTTTTGCTCTTGAAATCGGTGCCAATTTGTAATTTAGAGGTCAGGTGTCAGCAGGGAAACTGGGGATCTTTATGATGAGTTATGAGGATGATTAAAAGGTGATGAGGTGTTTGGAGGTGTGCTCAGTCTGACTTAAAGGGCAGATGGGAACAAATGGAGGAGGGATGTGATGCAGCAGAAGACCAGTTAACCTACAGTAAAACTTCTCAGCTGCTTTCTGGAGAGCCAGTAAAAGTTGTGGTTGTTTCAACTGAGCCAAAAAATGTTTTTGTTTTTTCTATAGATGAACTTCTTTTCATTACTAATTGATTTTTAGTTGTTCTGATGAGCTTCCATTGCAGTGTTTCTTATAGCGTGGGTGTTATGGAGATGAGTGTCTGTCAATCAACAGATTAATAAGCTTTAAATTTGAAATTGAGGCGTATTTTCGTTTTGGAGTCCCCTGAGAGATTTCACATAAGAGCAGTCGACTGGAATATATATTTACACCAATGAGTCTTCAGCTTGTTAATGAAAGGAAGAAAAACTGTTCAGCTACAATTTAAAAGAATTTGTTCTTTAATTAATGTATTAAAATGGAAAAACTAAAACATCCCATTTCCAGATAATTATCCGCATAACACCTGCATTTGTTTACAATTATCTAAAAACAAAAGAAATCCATGAAAAAAATCTTGGAAAATAGAACAAAAAAGAAGAAGACTGGAAGTGCGTTTAAATATAAAATTATTAACAATTAAAAAAATCATAAATAAATTTATAAAAATTATGAATTTAAAATCAAATTTAAAATAAACATAATTCCAACGTGGTTTGTTGCAAATGTGTGACACCAGGCATCAAGGGGTTAAAATACACACCTGTCTGTAACCGACCTGGGGACAATCACAGCAGAGTAAAAGCAAAGCTGTGGGTGTGACGGGAATCTACAGACATGACAGGATTACGTAAAAAACAGCTGTTAGCAGCGTAGCATGTGGAAAAGGTGAAACTGTCCGAGGCTCTGTCTGCAGGCTAAATGGAAAAGAAAAAAACCAAAATACATTTATGTCAAGGTTTAAGGACTACAAAAGGTTCTTAATTTGATAGAAAATGAGCCCCAAGTGAGTTCACATCACAGGTCCAGTGTCTGGGAAATGGCAAAAATCTTGAGTCAGTTTAGTTTTATAATATAGTTTAATTTATTTTTTCTCAAAAGTGTGGAATTTCTTTTCCAGTTTAAAGAAACTATGAACAATAAAATCTGTCCTGCAGCTCCACGCCATCTACGATCCAGAAAGAATGTTTTTGTTCTCAGGTTTGGATGTCATTGTGCTTAAAACTAAAGGAAATTTCTTCTTCTTTCTTTTTTAGCTCGTTAATAAATTAGGAAATAAACTAGAACGTTTGAGGCTGTAAAGTGTTGCCAAATGTGTGTAAATGTATCCTTGAAGACTGAGTGGACATGGTTTTCAGTGAATGGTACGTTATATTGCATTCATAGAAACATGGAGGCAATCTTTCTGCACGTGCTGAGATCGGGAGGTGGCCGGCATGACGTGTGTGTTCAGTGTGTGTACGGTGCTTTATGAGAGTGCTACATATGGACCTATTGTATTCCTCAGGGGGGTGGTGATTTATATGTAGCCGCTGCGACGCATGCTGAGCCCTGACTGGGTACCAGGAGCCACTCCCTGCTGCTGTGAATGGTCGCCATGGTGACAAGAGGCTGCCAAAAAGTCTGCCGCTGCAAGCCGCCGGCAACTCTGTTGATGGCCGTTTGACATTTGAACTCCCGAAGTGACTGCTGTGAGCTGAGATTAATCATCGCTGTCACAGAAAGCTTGTATCTCCAGAAAGTAAATGGCTCCACTGGGAGTACAACAAACAATCTCTGCTGCTGTCGTCTGTGGAATACTTTCCTGCTTTTGGATATGAGTAAAGCATAACAGTGGTTTTGTTATTGATCATATAACTCGTCTGCTTTTATGCAGATGACCAACAAATGGGAACCTCAGTCAGATTTATTCTTTAAAGAAGATTAATTAAATGCTTCCAGAAATCCTTTAAAACAACGTGGATATGATGGAAGTTTTGAAGAGTAGATGCATAAAAGCAGTCTTGATTTTACCTGTTTTAATGGATGCTAGTAAAGTGTGTACGTCAGCTATGGTTTGGGTTTGGCACTGTAGCCATTTTTTTTTTAAAGATACAAACTATATTTGTTGTGTCGGACAAGTAGTGCCTAAATTCTGTCAAATAGTAATTACTTGCTAGTGCAGGTAATCACATTTTCACAATACTCCACTTCCCCAGCAGAGCAGCTTCCGCCTGTACACTGTTCACTCATATTTATGCTCGTCGTAGAAGATGTATACGAAG
>CM047994.1:26304193-26318033 GCA_026261665.1 Melanotaenia duboulayi | reverse complement strand
CCTCCATCAGAACCAGAACCATGAAGGAAGGCCATCTGCCTGGACCAGTTGGGGGTGGAAAGGACAGGGATGAGGGAACCACATGGAGAGTACAGAGAGCAGAGGAGCCCAGTGCATCATGGGACGTCCCCCAGCAGGTCACGCCTGCTGCCGATGGTCTTTGCAGGAGAAAATCGTATGTGTGGGAAAGCACGAATGCCCCCTCATCCCGGTCGATGGTGTCCTTGGCTTGCCTCCTGATTTCTATGGCCTCCTTGATTGAGCGTTTGAATGTGTTGCTCTCCGATCTGATGGTTTTTGCGTGGTCCCAGTCCATGCTATGGTTGTTTCTTTTGCAGCGGCCTGATGTGGCTGAATTCTGCTTTTTGTTTATGTGATCTTGTGTGTTGTCCTGTTGTTTTGTCTTGTTAAATCTTCTCCCTGTCTTCCTATGTACCTTTTTTTTTACATAGTTTGCATATTTCTCATGTTGCGTTGCATTTTTGACCCCAGTTCGGTCCTGTCTTTTGGACGTAGCAGGAGCTGGTGGAGTTTTGTGTGGTGTTGGTATTACATTGATTTAGTGTGTTCTCTGTACGCCTTCACTGATTCCCCTGATGTATGGTACGGTCACCATGTCCTTGTTGCTGTTTTCAGTTTTTGTGTTTGTGTTTTCTTCCATTTCTTTCGTNATGGTACGGTCACCATGTCCTTGTTGCTGATTTCAGTTTTTGTGTTTGTGTTTTCTTCCTTTGTTTTTGACTTGCTCTGCTTCTTTGGACGTTGGCAGCGTGTCGTACATGTTCTTCTTCCTCAGGTCCGTCCTCCTCCTCGGTGATGATACTGGCCTGTTCATAAAGTGTCCTGACTACAGAAAGTTTGTGTGTTATGTGGTGTTCTGAAGTCCAGAGAAGGTGTGGGTTTTCTGTATACTGTGATTTTTATACTTTTCATGTCCAGGAAGTTTAGGGTTCAGTTCGTTTCCTCTTCATGTGTGAATTGGATGTTCCAGTCAGTTGTTGTGTGTGGTCAGATTAGATTTTTCCCAGTATGTCGTCTACATATCTTTTCCACAGGGTGGTTTGCTTTGTGTGGGTAGTGAAGTTAAGGCCTTTGCTTCCAGATCTTCCATAATGAAACTGCTCATGGTGGCATCCTCCCATTTCTAAACCTCCTTTTTGTCTCTAAATTTTGTCCCTGAATTTGAAATAGGTGGCTTTGGCAGGAGAGGTGATGTGTACCTGTTAAAACAAGCAACTTTATTTGATGAGTAATGAGCCGGTGCTGTCGTCATTGGTCTGGATCTGCAGTAGGTTTTACTCTGTGATCTCTGCTAACAAATAACATGGAGGCAGGTTGAGATAAAAACGAGAGGATGTTACTAAACCGATGCGGTAAAGTAGAATTTAATGAAGTGTGACAGCAGAAGAATTATTTTACTTCCTGTATTGGATTTTATGTGGTGGTGTGAATAATGGTGTGAATAAGCAAGCAGATGGTCTCGATATGTGTATATTTAGAGGACATGTCTCGATGTATTTGATGTTTTTTTTATAACAGGATTAGCTTTAAAATAAATCTGTATATGTCCTAAAACTCAGTCAGAACCTTCTTTTAAAATTAGAATTAAAACCAGGAGGGTCTGTTTTTATTATATTCAACCAATTCAGTAAGATATTTTCTTCCAAACTTTCTTGTTGCTTTCAACCCTGAATTAATTGCGTATGGTGATGATGATGTAATCCACCAGTAACTTCCTCAGCAGCTTTATCTGTTATGAAATGTCTAAAAGAAGGTTATATACAGGGACTATTTTCTATATTGGATGCACATACAGCACTACAGTGTGTGGGGGACATGTTTGCTTTGTGCTGTTCGGCCTTGAGAAGTTTTGTGAGTTATAAAAAGACTTTTTTTCGGCTGCCACCCAACAGACAGCTGAGTGACGTTAACCTCCAGGTGAACGCTGTGGATGCAGGCGACATCGCAGCTAATCAGAAGTTCATCTGTCAGGTTTTACTTGCTCATTCTGCCTCTCAGTTCTTCCATAATTGTACTAAAAATGAAAACAAACGGCATCTTGTAATCCTTACGGTTCCCGCTGGTTTTCATTGTTAGACTGGTATCATCATAATAAATAAAGTAAATTACATTCCTTCTGGCTTTAAATAGTCTTAAAATGTATTAATTTGATTTAACATTGCAGCCATAGAGCTTTGTTTGTGGGATAAATAAGCTGTCGCTACACTCGCGATGCTTGTTAGCAGGATACATTCATTTGTGGTTTTTCTCTCTTTATGGGATTAGTTAACAATGAGGAGCTGCAGCGTAATGAACCCGTGACTGTGACAAACAGCGGCTGCAGACAGACTGCGGCTCGCTGTCAGGCTCTTCGCCCACCTCCTGCTGAGCAGATGGGGATATATAAATCTCCACTCAGACCGAGTGAGAGGTGAACCTCACTTTGTCTTTGTTTGCCCTTGCCTTATTACTTCTTTTTCCCTTCAGGGTATTCCCTGCTCCTAAACAAAAAAATCTTGACAGGGTCTTAAAATAAATACAGCCTTAAACTTGAACATAAAATGTCTTTTACAGCCATGTCTTTCCCCTCCCCGTCCTGCAGCGATATATTTCTGCAGGCTGTTCGTTGCTTTTATGATTAATCCAGAAAGAGCAAGTTTACTGCTGCAATATACGTCTTCTCTGCTGTGTTAAAGCCATTTAAACTTTTTGAATGTGAGCAGGTCATTTAAAGATTCCCTCATTCTGCCCGTTTGTAGCCTCACAGACTTGATTCAGGATGTGATTTTAACATCCCTCTCTTTTCATCACCATGTATGATGTGGTGGGAACTTGAGGTGTAGAGATTGTAGTCGGATGACATGTCTGATGAACATGAAACACTGAGCTGCCGTCAGATTCAGGCATCTGTTTTGTCTGAGATGTCCTGAGTGTTGCTTCTGACCGACCGACCTTTGTTTTATCAGCCAAATAATAACTGGAAAGATGAAACCTGATACCAGTAATGTTAAATAAACCCATTAACTGAGGTGTGAAGTAGGCCAGTGTATTTTTCCTGACTGAAAGTACATATTGTGGTAGTATTGATCATGGTCTGCAAGCAGCCCCTGCAGCCAGTGATGATGGATTCTCACTGCTCTGAGGTTTTAGAGGAAATTTCTCTGCATTTGCTTGACATCATAATTCTGAATAGTAAATAAACAGATTGTCATGATTTCATATTTCTCATAATTCAGGTTTACATGCTAGCAGGCTGGTCAGGGCAACGAAGGTGATCTGGAAGCTTCAGAGAACATTTAGAAAACTTCCATTTCGATGTTCCGGCTGAACATCATGGTCAGCACCATGTCGGCTCTGTCTGAATTTACCAATATCCTCCATATTGCTCACTGATGTTCTTTGATGTTCCTCAGAAACACACTTCATTCCCGATATGACACTGGTTTGGACCGAACAGGGCCTAGTGGGAGGATCGCTCTGCTGTGATTGGCTGGTTGGGTTTCTTGGTCTCAAATACACAGTTCCCTTCCTGAAGTGCTGCAGAGGCGCCAAACCCAGACAGAAAGCCACGCCCCTTTATTTGAATATAAGAACAAAAAGAGCCAAATTAAAATGGGATTACAAAGTAAAAGTTTTACCTAAGTAGAAATGCCATTATAAAATAAAAAGCACCATTACTCTGAGCTGCTGAGAAAAAACAGAGAAACACAAACTAAAGACAACAATGTCAGAAAGAGCAGACAGGAGCCCAGTGCATCATGGGACATGCCCCAGCAGCCGTGACTAGCCTCGCAGCAGAACTAAAGGGATGGATAAGGGTCACCAAGCCAAACTTTCTATAAGATCTATCAGAAAGAACTCTAGAAAGGTGTTTGCTTCCTAAAGCCGAACTGGGAGCTGCTTCCACCCGGACGGTTTGATGACTGGAGGTTCTGCGTCCTGTTCTAGTTTTAGAACCTTTAGGACCGGAGAGTAAACCTCAACTTGTAGCTAAAATGTGTGGAGACTTAAATTCTGTCCTGGATTTAAAAAGGAGTGAATGAAGAGACAATGAAACTGGAGAAATGCTGCTGGTTCTCTGCATTTCTGGGTTTTTGACAAATTTGAGGATTTATTAAAAATAAACATGATATTTTCCCCTTTTTGCCCAGAAGCATCTGCGAATGTTGAAACAAGGAAAAAGTGACCGGTCTCTTCCCACCGGACCACAGCTTGCTGTAAAAGCATCTTTAATCTGTTCTGTTGTTGAACTGAAACTAAAATTTAAAATGTGAATCTGCAGCAGAAAAACCTCCTACAACCTCTACCTTTCTTTTACGATCCCAAACTCTTTTCCTTCTTTTTCCATTATTTAACTACATGCATCATTCCCCGGAGTCCCCTAAACTCCCCCCGCTCGCCCACCTTCTCTTTCCTCCTTTCTTTCCATTATTCCTTTGTTCTGCTGATGCCCTCTCCTTTCCTGCCACTCTCCTTTTTTGTCTTTGTTTTTTTACATTTCCTCTCACTGCTCTCCATTCCTTCCCATCTCTTCATCTCTCACCTCTCCTCCTCCTCCTCTTCCTCTCTGAGCCTTTGTCCCCTCTCGATCATGTGCTGTTGGCAGCTCTGAATGGAGGAGCTCGGGGAGCTCAGACTCTGTCAACCAGGAAAAAAACATTACCACAAGGGGCCAGGTCAACAAGGCTTGTTACTTAGCAACCCCCTCACACCTCCCCCTGGGAACTGGAAATAAACGGCCCCCGTCATAGGCGTAGGCCTCTCCTCGCTCACAGCTCATGTTATGTAATGTCACCACTTCATTTCAGCGTCGGAGCCACGATGAAAAGAAATGTGTGTTTTGAGTGTTGTTTGCCAAAGTCTGTTCCTCACGTCACCAAATCCCATTTTCTGCACCCTCTCCAGTGACCCTGCAATTAGTCAAAGTTTTCAACAAACCAAAGGGAGGAAATGATCAGTTTACTTGACAGAGAATTTGATTTCTGCCCACTGAAACTGGCACAGCCCCCTCCCTCTCTCTCTTTGTCCACTCCCACAAACCACATTTAGCTTCAGATTGAAGTTGGAAGACACAGTGGACACAGCAAAGTCAGAGATGTGGGGATTTTCAGAGGCTTAGAAATGTGAAAAGGGGGATGAGGTCATGGGAGAAGGGCTTTGAACTGCAGACATTCGCTCTAGCTTTTGCAGCAGCAGTCCGCTTATGCAAGCAATCATCTTGGCAAGTAATGGCTGAATCTATTTGAAGCTGGGTTCCACAGAAGCCGTCAGGTCAGCAGGAAATCACACGACATGCCCAGACTTCAGCTCATCTTGTGGGGGCGCAGTGACCTCCCCATTCAGCCTACAAACCAGAACTTTTTAGTTCAAGTTTTTGCACCATTCAGAACGAGTTTCTGTTTACATTCCTGCTCAGCTTTGTACTGCGGCTGCAGAAGAGTTTTCTAAATCATGTAAACTGATCAGGTTGTATGACCTCATTTCTGAAAGGTAATCCTGAAAGCAACCCTCCCTAAGTCCCAATTATAGACAGACTTGGAATGTCTTCATTAGGTAGTCGTCCTACCAGTTACAGCTTCTCCATGTGATATCTTTAAGTAGCTACGCTCCAAACCGTCCTTTTTAAACCAATGAATCCAATCAAATTCATTGATAAAGATCTGCAGAAAGTCATCGCTGCACAGCTGATATGATTTATGAATGATGAATGGAGCACTTACCAGCTCAGATACTTGTTACAGTGACCTGCTGAATGCAACAAGGCCTCCTGTCCTGCGTCACGTCTTCCAAGCTTAACGTCGCGGACTGTCCAGATGAGATGCATATCCCAAATTTTAAGTGGAAATGAAACTTATTGCACATCCCGGTTACATCAGCTGTATGTCAACGTAACCACACCCTTCATTTTACGTTTTTATTAGACTGTTAGAACATGTGAAAGATGTGACACTATTATTAAGGAGGGAGAAACTGAAATGAATATCTGTGTCCATGCAGCTGTATTTGGGAATCAGCATTTCTTCTTCTGCTGTTTCCGGACAGTCTGATGGTGTAATTCTGTGTATCGTGGCCCATAAAACCTCCAGGATCAGTGTAAACAGTGCAGGTCTGATCAGGATTGTAATCTGATTTAAAGTTTTGCACATGTAAGCATGGTTATTCAGCATGAGGTTTTTATGTATAAACCTTTTTCCCTCCACATTATTGTGGCAAGCAGCCAGTTTTAGGCTCTCTCCTCCTCCGCTGCACCACAAACTTGCTGGGTCCTTACTCGGCTTACAGTGGCTGCTTCAGTGCTAGTTTCTGGATTCTCTTTTAGGGATGTGGAAAATGCACTTTGCTCTGGAAGTGACCTTTGCAGGACACAAATGCTCAGAGAAACTAGCAGCAGATGTGTATTTCCTTTATTTTGGGCAGTTTTTTAATGTCGTTTGTCACCAGCAGCCATTTAAATATCAGTTTTTCTGAGTTTCTGTGACCCTTCGTCCTTATGAACCAATCCTCTTTAAAAAGTACATATTTTGTCACCAATCAGGCTTGAGATGTTTTTATTTATAGAAGAACATCATCCAGCTTTTATTTAAGAGATTACTGGTATAAAACTGGATTACCTGGACCTTGAGGAGCTCGCTGTGAGTTCTTTGTGAAAAGTTAGTGTTTCGTGCTTTACGACTGATGTGTGAAAGATTCAAAGACACAATGGAAGATCAGTCTGAGTTCAGACTGTGGTTACCTCTCTTCGTTTTCTTTTTCCAAATGCTCCATTCATGAGAAACTGCAGGCTATCAGATGTCACATAAAAGCCGGAGTGAGGGTTTGTTTCCTGTGACTGCACTCTCACTCATAACAAGCAGTTCTCTTGTTAAAGAATGAAGTCGCCCCAAAGAAAAAATGCTCCACAGTTTCAGCAGCTGCAGCAGAAAACCTGCAGCTTAAACTTCTCTCCCTTCATCCTCACATAAAATCTCCTACTTAGTCTGGAGCATCGTTTTCTTTGGTTTTAGTCAACGCTCATTGCTGCTGATTAGGAGCGCAATTACAAATCAACAAAAGTCAACACGAGCTGGCGAGGCGTGGCGTTAACATGCAGGAGAGAGAGGCAGAAACGGAAAGGTAAAAAAGTAAAAAAGAAAAGAAAAAAGTAGAATTGTTGTCACCACCTGCCCCTTCATGATGAGTCCAGGCTGAGGACCGGTCACGTGGAGGCACTGCGGTGAAAACTGGACCATTTCTCATTCGGTCTGATTAAAGCCTGTTATTTATTTTTCTTTTGATTCTGTGGTTGAGTAGGATTCTCTGTACCTACCGTGTGTAGCACAGCCACGTGGCCTCAGATAGTTTATTTATTTCAGGCATCTGCTGAAAGATTAATGTATCTTTTATTTAGTGTTTTTTTTTTACATCTTATTTCATTTAGTTTATTTTGTCTCCTACATTTGAATATAAAGTGACCGTTTATCGTCATTTTTTTCATCTTTATGTATTTTCTGGTATGTTTTTTTTATTTTATTATCTGTAATTGATAATGACATTTATCCACACAAATAATATTTAATTTTATTCAATTTTTTTTTTACTCTATTTCTTTATTATCCGCTGGTTTAATAAAAACAAGCATTTATTTACATTAGTGACATGTATCTATTTATTTATCACCAGTGTAATATATTAAATATTCATTTCAATGTTTCAAATCTGGAAATTTTCTGTTTTTGTTTTATTCCTTTAGTTTTATTTTTTCCTCCCTCTCAGCTTCCACTTCCACCTGCTTGTGCGTTTTAGTCTCCCAGCATGCAACTGGAGAGACTCTGCTGCTGTGGCCCCCCCCTCGGGGAAATCGTCACACTGGTGTTTGAGCGGTTCTACTAAGACCAAATAAAAACAACGTCCTTCTAATTATGTTTTTCCCTCATTTTAACCCTTAGATCCTATTTTTTTATTTTACAGGCGCTTTCTGAACTATGACGTGTTTTTAGCCCAGAGGCTGAGATTCATTTCTGACCCTTCATGTGATGCTAAGCGTGCAGCAGACTGCAGGTTCTAAACAGTAGAATCTAAAATGAGATAATAAAGTAATCTGCTGGAGGACGGTCATGGTGGCGGTCACGCTTCCACGCCGCGTTTAGTCCTGGATGTCCAGGTGTGACAAATGGGACCTCACCTCTCGTCTCTGCGTGTCCTCCACCCGTCCTCCACCTGTCCTTCAGGATGCGGATGTTTACTTTCCTCATCCTGGAGAGAAAAATAATGAACGATACGCGTCTGTTCCTGTTTGCTCAGACCGCCACCCCCCTGCCGACGCCCGTCCAAGCCCCCGCCAGTGGAGTGGTGGTGGAGAGTGGGCCGGTTGTCTATGACGATGGTGATGAGGAAGAGGAGGAGGAGGAGGAGACCTGTGTCAGTGCCATGGAGCTGCTGGGAGGCAACGGTCAGTTTATTCCTCATTCATCTTGTTGTTTTTGTTGTTTATTAAATAGTTCTTATTACTAGTTGAAGATATTTGAGTAAATTTAGTTTCTGATGACTTTTTTATCTTGAGGATTCATCTTCTGCATCTTCATCTTCTTCTGTCTGTTTGGTCTTTGTCCTCTGCATCTTGTTGGCCTTCATTGTCGTCTTCTCTTTCCTTCTTCGTCTTTATGTCTTCATCTTTATCCTTTTTGCTCTCTTTGTGTACTTTTTTACTTTTGTCCCTTTTCTTCTTCATCCTTTTTGTTCTTTATGATCTTTTTCAGTGTCTTTGACCTTTAGTTCCTTGTCTCCTTCTTCTTCTTCATTTAATTGTTTGTATAATTTTTTGTTATCAGGTGAAATCAGTGTTTTGTGAGGAACTTTATGGCAGCAAAGTTACAACAATCTGAATGTAAAATGAGTCCAGCTGGATTATAAAGATTTGAAGTGAATTAATTGAGTGTATGAAATGCTAATTAAAGTTTAAAATGGAAGTCATATCAGCCTTTAAGTCATTGTCATTGAAAGCAGTTATTTTTATGCTGGGTTTTTCTTTTATCTTATAAGATTCTTAAATTTAAAACTACCATTTTGCAGTGAAAGCAGCAGAAATGACAATCCAGCTGTTTTCTGTTGCCGTGTGAATCAGGTTAGGTTTGTTACAGATCTTTTTCTTTTTTATGTGACTAACAAATTCCTGATTGAATAATGATTTTGTTGGTTTGGGCAGACTAATGGTGAACCGGACTTGGTTTTAATGACTGCTCAGTCGCACACACAGTGTCTGGACTGTGAAACTGTGGCTTTTTTAATGATTCTGCCTCTTAGCTCCGTTTCTCTTTTGACTCCTGGTACATTTTAATGAGTCCTCACAAAGATTAAATTTCTTCACTTCATGTCTCTGGCTGTTAAACTTTAAGGTCCTGGACTCCACTGCAATAAAAAGCCCTGAGCTACTGAACTGACTCTTGTGGGGGCTCTTTGTTTAGACTCTTGCCTCTTCCTAGGAGAGGCCAGGAAGTGGGGTCAGCCTTAGAGCTGCACCACTGGAGTCAAGTCGGCTCTTGTAGCGTTGAGCCGGTCGGACGCCCAGACATGACACCAGTATGTCAGTTAATGGACAGTCTCGGTTTTCCTGGAGCAAAAAATGATGAGACATTCTTCAAGTCTTAAAGAGGAACTCTGCATGATTTCTAAAAACTATGAACCTTTAATTTCACTCTGTCACACACAGGAATGATTAATTACAGAGAGCTCCTAAAAATGTGCAGAAGAAATCTATGTGGTGCACCATGGAGCACCAACGTGGGACTGCAGCAACATAACTAAAGGGACGAGTCGTGCTGATCTGAGCTATTTCCTACCGGCTAAACTTTACTTGTCTAGAAGATAAATCTGTTCCAACGTTTGATCAGTTTTACATGCAGGTTGAAATGAAGTTGAGACCAGTTTGTGCTGCATTGCATTTGATAAATTCAAACTTTGTCTTGTTTTCTCTTTGAAGGAGGAAACTGTGTGCAGCAGATTAAGTAAAATATCTAATTTACAAAACCTGATGAAGCTGTACTTCATGCTGGGCTGAGACATGGACAGATTCTACTGGCATGAGGCTGTGATAATGTTGACGTTGCACCCTTAACCCAGACTGGACTCTTTCTTCATTTCAGCAACTTTATTTTCCCGGTGGTGCATATATATCATTTTCTCTTATTTTTTAGAAGCGATGTTTACTGGTGGTCCTCGAGGGCCAGAGTCCTGCAGGTTTTAGTTGTTTCCCTGCTGCAACACCTGATTCTCACAAAACAAGGCTGTTAATAACCCATCAGTTTGAGTCAGGTGTGTTGAAGCCGGTAAACAACTACAACCTGCAGGATGGTGGTCTTCAAGGATCCACGCTGTACATCCCTGACATATGCCGTAACCACGGTACATGTTAACACACACATGCACTGTCTCGCTGCATGCAGGCAGGAGACATCAACAACTGTCCGCTAGTTTCTGTAAAACAATAAATCGGAGTAGAAAGATTCATCTGAAATGTTTTTTCTTAAGAATTTCTATGACGTCTCCATGAGAGGTTTATTATGTTCTAATATTTCCAGTTCACAACATCTGCATACTTTCTAACATGTTTTTTTCATTGAAACTTGAGGCTATTAAGGAATTTACAGGCATTTTCAGGCCACTTCTTGTGTCATGCGGCATACCTCAGCCTTTTCTCCCCGGTTCCCTTCCATTAGGATGGCTTCCTGACTGCCATCCTTCCATGGACACATGTAGGCTTCGGCTAGCACTGGATGGACCACCTGAAGGTCCAGGTGCATTTCTCAGGTCCTGTCAGGTCTTTGCTGGATTTGGTCCCATTTCTGAAGAAAATCACTTTCAGATCCTGTTTACCTGTTAATTATTAGTTTTTGTTTTTTAGGTATAATACTTCTCTTGTCTTCCACTTGTATGACCTGTTAAATTGTGTTTTCTTCAGTATTTTTAATAGATAAAGGGAAAAAAAATAAAAGTGAACAAATGACATGTTTGATTCTAACATAAAAAAGGTAAAAAAAAAAAGGGTCATACAAGGACTAGAACAAATATAACTGAAAATGTCCAAATAAGAAGTTTGAAATACCTCCAGAAGAAGAAAGGAAAGAGGGGTGGCTCCAGGCTTTCGCAAACCTCTAAATCTGAAAGAACAGAGCTGTAATCATCGAGGGTTTATTAGCTCTCAAAGTCTGTATGTTCCTATCGCAGAGCTTCCAACCTGTTTCTGTTCAGCCTTTCTCAGCACCGATTAGGAGGAAACATGACTCAGCATTTTTCATTGAATGCAGTGTGTGTACCTGATCCTTCTGTCTCTCTCCCTCCAGATTACGGCTCTGATGGAGATTACGATGATGGATTCTAGCAGCAGGGTTTTTATTCCCAGCTATTACAGACTATTCTGAATCCCAAGTGTATGAAATGTTTACGGCCGGGGATGAACAAGAACACTGGCTGCTGCTACAGACTGGATTCCAGTCGGGAATGAATGCTTGTGGAAATCAACTCCTCCTGAACGGACTTGCTGCTCGGACGTTGGCAGAGATGATGACGGTGGTGGTGTGGGAGTGACTGGATATGAGTGGTGCAGTGCAGGTCGAAGGCAGACTATGCTGATCATGGATGGTACACCCAGTCAGGGTTCCAGTGTGCACCGTTTGTAAATGAGAAGAAATGTCAGATTTGGTCCATAAATAAAGAAAGTGTCTTTAATCCAAGACCCATCTTAAAGTGACCAGGAGAGTCCCCGACTGCTTCGCACACCTGCTGTTAAAGTTATTCACTGGCTCAGCGCCAACAGCCAGACCATCTGCATCTATTTCCACTTCAGATTTTATTTAAGCCTTCAGGACTCAGAGACATGTTGTCACCTCGCTCAAATCTTATTATTATGTCACAGTCAAGTTCTTTCAGACATTAAGATGATCAGATTTAGTTGTCTTTTGTTTTTGGTTTTGGAAATGTTCCTCTGATTAACTTCTTAGATCCTCTAATTTTTGTTTAATGTTGTTGTAAATGTCCTATTAAAGGGCACAGAGAGCTGAAATGGCTATTTATTAACAATATGTAGAGTATTATATTTCTCAAATGAATGAGGAGATGAGTTGGAGATGTACTTTTGATGCTTTTGTTGGGGAAAGAGGGTGGAGAGGATCTGCTGGATTCATTCAGCAGTATTTAATGAGGTGTTTCAGGTCATCTTGACCAATTCTGCTGCTGTTAGAAGTCGTGATGTTACGTCTGCATTAACATTGTGTGCCTTTGCTGCTACAGTAAAGCTTTGACTACCAGGACTAAGCTGTTTGTCTCCTTGTGGTTCGTTGTTGGTACCTTGATAAATACTGCGTGTTCGATGAAAGCATCATGTTCTGAAAATGTCTGTCATGAACGGTTTGAAACAGTTTTGCTTTTATTTATATTCAGGTTTTGACATTAAACTTGATTTATCAGCTCAAGACCTGGATTTAGAGAAACTGATTAAAACTTCTAAGTGCAGCCAGTTTGATCCTGTTAGGGGGTCTTCACCTCTGCAGACCCAGGTTTTTATGTCTTTCTTCCACTTTCCTGCCTGTCCTTTCTGCAGACCACCCAGCACCTGTAACCAGCAGCACAGAGCATCAGCCTGAACTTATCTGATCACTTATTTAAATTGTTCCACAGGAATTTCTAAAGCCTGAAACAAGTGGAAACTTATTCTAAACTCTTACTACATCTTAACTGTAATGAATGGCAGAAGAAATTCTACCTTTCATGGCCATTGAGCTCTAATGTCAGATGTTTTGGATACGGTTGTCAGAGGAAATGATTCAGAGAGTGGTGGAACAAATGCAGGTACACTGTTGGAAAGCCAGTGGAGGACAGGAATGTAAAAATAAGCTGGTTTCATGGGCGAGGACTACGAAGCACGCTGAAGTCTTGGCAATTCATGCAGCAACCTGTCTGCCTTTGCTTTCATGCTTTTAAAATGAGGTTTCAGAAGCATGTCTATGCACCATTCTCAGCTTTTGTCACTGATCACGTGACTTGCACGTCGGCAATATTTATGGGTGGCAAAAAGATAAACAAAGCAAGCGTACTGCCACCGGCTAGCTTTTTGCGTCAATATAACATCACAAGAAGGGGATTTTATTTTCCAGACTGCCTGCTGACCCTGAACGACGGCTAAACGGGTTGCTGCAATCAAACGAGATGACTGGAAACTGTCAGAAAGCTTTCAGCTGTGTAGCAGGTAGAAAGTTTATTGATAATTTTGTTTCATTCGCTTTCCAAGTCTACTTATGGTGGGTTGCTCTAATTTTAAATATATTTATTTATCTAATAGTAAAGACAATGTCTATCTCCTAGTGAAAATGCGACTACATTGAAACTGGTTGGATTGTCTTTTGGGAGCAGTTTCCTGTCCAAAAATCACAATGATCTGCCCTTCTGCATGGGTTTTGACAGACAAAGAAAAAAATGTTGGTTCTTTTTCTTCTTTCTTAAGTTCCAGACAGAAAACGTCTCTAAATTTTAAAAAACCTTCTCTCCTGATGACATCTGCTGCAGGGCCAGGAAAGGAGACATGGACTGCAGCCTCTGCATGTGGTTTCTGTGATCAAAGCCAGTGAGCAAGGAAAAAAAAAACCTTAAAAAAATTAACGGTGTTAATTATTTAGTTAACGCATGATTAACACTTTAGCATGCCCAGCCCTAATCTATATATATTTGATACAGTCTGCCACAGTATATTCCTGAAAGGACTGGAGAACTGGGTGGGCCTCTCTGGTGCTGCCCTACACTGGTTTAAATCTTAATTAGGGAACAGAAAGTTGTTCTTGTCAAGCGGTAACTTTAAATCTCCGCAGACAAGAAT
>CM047994.1:26252133-26264172 GCA_026261665.1 Melanotaenia duboulayi | reverse complement strand
TAACAATACTCAGGTAGGCTGTGGTGGTTAAACCAGGCCACGTTGGTACTAAGGGGCCCAAAGTGGGCCAAGAAAATCTCCCCCCACCATGACACCAGCAGCAGCAGAAAACTGAACCGAGGACTGGAAAACAGCTTCGTCTAAACATTCAACTTGTATTTTAGACCCAATCCCAACCCGACTGTTTAAAGAAGTTTTTCCCCTAGTTAATAAATCTGTACTGGATCTGATCAATATACCATCGAAACTAATAAGCCTCATGGATAAGAGGGTTTTTTTTGTGCCAGCATGATTTCAGACAGTAATCTAGGAAACAGGGCTGTGGACACTAGTTCCTGGGTCCTTGCCTTAATGCTGAAAAAGAATAAGGAGGACTTTATAAAGGAAGCAGGAAAAGCCCAAATAAGCATCTACACTCATGAAAACAAGCCCAAAACCTGCAAACAACTTTACAGAAAAACAAGCAAAAGACGCTTGAAACAAGCAAACTTGGCAACACTGAAAGTTATGTAATGTACATTTAGCAGGCTCGTGGGGAACTTGAAGACACATTACGGAGGAGATCTATTTAATTTGACCCATGTGTTTGAGAGTGAAATATCTAAACGCCAGCAGGACGAGAGCTGGACCCCCTGATTCAAAGGTTAGGTTTAAAAAATAAAGATAAATAAAGTGAAAAAAACTTTAAGCAAAAAGAAAATCTTTGTTCGTTCTGTCTGAAACCGCATATTTATCTTCAACCTCCCAAAAACAAGAAGATGATGTTCCAAGATGAATGAAGTCATGATCTGTCCTCACTTAAAGTCTCTCTCTTGACTAAACATGGAAAAACTTCAGCATGTAAATGAGATCTTGTTTTGTTCTGATTGAAGCAGCAGCCCTTCGATTAATTACAGGTCGTGTTTCTTCGCCTTGCTCAGCGATGCTGCTCGTACTAATGAGCGCACTACACTCCCAGCTGCCTTTGTTTGGCTTTACTGTATTTACTGAGCAATTAGTCAGAAAGCACAAATTTTGAGAGGAATATGGTTCAAACCACTGCTTCCTTACTTACAGCAATATCTACATACAATGGACAGGAGCACTAAAAACATTTTTATTTGTATTTTCACTCTGGCCTTGTGAATCAAGTATAATAAACAGTAAGTAGTAATAAAAGTAAGTTAAAGCTGATGTCAAAGGAAACAGAATGAAGAAAGAAAATTAAATTGTTTTGGGTTTTATTCTCTTGAAAGGTGCTGTAGCTGAAAGACAAAGCTCTTCATTTACTTGTTGATCTACGTTCCTTCTCTCACCGGAACGACATCATAGTTTCCTCTGCGGAGTGTCTGAGCTCTGCTGCTTGTTCATCTGGGAGATGCTCAGAGTAGGATTGACTGCTGCTCCTTCACATCCAACGGAGTCAGATGAGGTGGCTCGGGCATCTGGGTAGGATGCCCTGGGGAAGACCCAGGGCACACTGGGGCAACTATGTCTCAACAAACATGGGAATACCTCTGGATTCCCCTGGATTAAATGGAAGATGTTTCCGAGGAACAGGGATGGAGCTAGAGGGGTGTCCAGGGTGGCACTGGCCACCTCTGAAACCTGATGTAACACCTGGGGTGCCCTCTCAGGTGATTGACAGGTCAGTAGAAGGAGCACAGAAACATCTGTCTAGACCTCCATGGATCACCAGTATCACTACACCGGTTTTAAAGTAGTTTTCCTGATTATTCATCCTTTAAAAATGGCTGCACATTCCTAGAAGATATTTTGTCCCTTTGCAAGAACAACTACTAATGTTGTGAAAGGTTCTTACCAGTCTCTCATCATCAGTTAAATCAACATGTTTCAAACCAACATTTTAAAAACAACTTGGTCATCTGGAGCGCTGCTGTCATCTTAACTTCTAAGTGCAGATTTTTGTTTGACCTCAATATAAAAACCAGAGATATGATACTTTGAAATTAATAATACAAAAGTTTTTATCTGACCATTAAAGTGGGATGGTCACGATTTGCATTTCTGTCAATATATTAGTAATTTTTGGTCATTTTTACATAAAAAGTTGTATAAAAAGTATAAAAAATGGCCAAAATAGGGGAGAGAAAAGTCTGCTACCTTCCCATATGGGCTCAGTATTAAGTCATAAAGATTTTAATTGTTGGCAAATAATTTCAGAGTTTGCATCTGTAAATCAAGCTCGTCACCAGTGTTATTTTCGTCAATGATGACAATGAGAAATTTATTTAGTTGACGAACCTTTTTTTCATGACGATGAATGATGATGAATCATGGCGGCAGCGTCGACGAAGGGGTTCAGTGGAAGCGATGAAATGATATATGGACATATTTTCATCATAATTCTACTGGCAGACCAGGTCAAGATGAACATGTGTTCCTCATATTTTGTTCATATTTTGGTCATGTGTATGTTCAGGGTGGAGTATTCTCAGAAATAAAGCCACAGTTACCAAAGTAAGGATGTTGTTGCTTTTTGCTTTTATGGAGTAAATGATTTACTTTATCTGTGTGATGCATCACTCTAAGTAGATCAGAAAGTAAACCTTCGAAGTCTAAAAACATTTCTTTTAATTTTGTAATTAATGATGAAAATAACCAAACAACAAGCTCACAATGTGTTGCTATATGTTGAACTTATAGAGCAGCTATTTTCTTGTGTGACATTTTTGTACGATGAAGTAAAAAGCTGAAAAAGCTGAAATATAGAAATAAAAGGTTTCTACCCAACAGCAGTTAAATAAAACACAGCAGCATTTCATCCCTGTTGATGGGAAAGTCTCGGCTAAAGCTTTCAGTCTGGTAAAGGATCTGGTTATTATGTAAATAACCTGTTAACCTTTATTCCACTTTTTTATACGTATTATTAATACTAAATTAATTTGTTAAAATAATAACATTTTTTTTTATTTGACTAAAACTTTTTTGAGTCTGTTTCTAATGCACCAGCAGCTACCCCTGAATCCAAGCGGGACTGAAATAGTTACTGCGACGCACGGACGCCAGCTGGAGGAGAGCGATCGGGTGGATTTCTAAATTTCTAAAAATATTTGGTTTGAAAGTCTAAGCA
Organism: Melanotaenia duboulayi; assembly: GCA_026261665.1. Taxonomy (NCBI): domain Eukaryota; kingdom Metazoa; phylum Chordata; class Actinopteri; order Atheriniformes; family Melanotaeniidae; genus Melanotaenia; species Melanotaenia duboulayi. The sequence continues at coordinate 26,261,099 of CM047994.1, read as the reverse complement.
GGAGAAAGGTTTACACTCTATCCTGCTTCACACAAACAGATGTTTATTTTTTAAGTTTTATTTTCCGTGATCCGAACATTTAAAGCTTAGTATCCCGAGGTTGAGTCTGTTTTTGTTAATGATCAGATTGTTCGAGCTCAGAAAGAACATTTTTGGTCATTTGGTTGTGTTTGTGATTTGATATGAATGGAAGTGATTTGTGATATCAGTAAACATCACAACCAGTGTCCACTGAATAGATGTAATATTAAATGAAAATCAAACTTGTGATTTATACCCCTACATTTTAGAGTAATTAGTTAACCTAACATGCATGTTTTGGGGCTGTGAGAGGAACCTCCATCACCCACAAATGGAGAACATGGAGAACATGCAAACCATGCGGAGACTCCCACAAAGATTTAAACCAGAAACCTTCTTGCTGTGTGACGGTGGTGCTAAACCATCACCCCTGCACAGCTCTGTTCATCTTAATTTCACTTTTCAGTTTTTCAGTACTAAAATATTTTGAAAGTATTTTGATGTTAAATATGCTGTATTAACACTACAAAGATAAAACTGGTTATACATCGTGTCTTACACAGGTCGGCAATCCCTGCTATGTGTAACTTGCTGCTATATTTTGGTGTCAACCCAAATCCAAGGCTTGTTTTGATTGGCCCTGTGCAGGAAGCAGGATCTGTTTCATCCTGGGAGACACAGGTAATCTATCAAGCTGTAGCTGAGACCAGCAGTGGAGACCCAACATGGTTGACATCATTTTGATATCGACCCGGGGAGCTCTCTGATTGGTTGGCACCCCCTTGGAGAAGACTCTCATTTACAGAGAGTTGTTTTGATGTCACTGCTCCAGACTTGCACTCAGCCTCTCCACTTGGTTAATTGGCAGCTTGCAGGGAAACGATAGAGACGCGGGGACCCTGCTAACGTATTCTCTACTGTAGATTACTCTGGAGTAGGTCTTATCAGTCAATGTAAAAATACAATGAGTTTACAGAACAAGCAGGGCTGACTTCATTGTTGGAGTGCAGGAAACGTCTGTTTAAACACTGAAATACGACGACTGATTGGTGACTGATTATAGAAATATATGAAAAAAATAAAAACTTTGGTTGTAAGTGAGATTAATCGTAAAATATCTGGTCAACAATATACTTTCAGGGGATTACAAACTGTTCTCTCCAGCTTAAAAGACACAGTATTGGATTATTCTGGAAGATTTCTGACTATTAATGCGCTTGTTTCTCAATTATACGACTGATGAGATATCTAAAGTGACTTGAGTATTATTAAGTAGAACATAATTAAAATGTCAGACCTTTAATGAGGTAAATGCAACCTCAGAGGGGCATTACATGACATTTGACACTGTTATTCTTTTCTCAGCAAAGCTAACCTGTTGGATTCCTTAATGAATTTTTCATTGCTTGTATGGACACTGCTAATATGGTTTGGACTAATGTGGATTTGTGTTAATTGGATCACAAGGAATTGTACTGAACTGAATATGTCTGTGAAATGCCCTGAGATGACTTTGTTGTGAATTGGCAATATAAAAATAAAACTGAATTAAGTTTAATTGGAGAAGCTAAAATTCAGAAAGATTGTGTCCAGTCCTACTGCCTCCACAGCAACACAGAGGGTCAGTAGCAGCTGATCAAATTATCATCAGCAGTTCTGGGTGCTCGTTTAAAAGCAGAGGACTTTGTTGGTTTGCACTATTTAAAAAAAAAAAAAAAAATCAAGGAGGAAAGACATCAGAAATCATCTTAGAGAAGCAACAGTGCGTTCATCTGGAATTTTTACTAAGGTCAGTTCCAAACGGAAAATTTTAGGGAAAGAATTTTCACAAGTGGCTTCTTCTTTTTATGTGTGTTTTTCCCACGAAGGCGTGTCAGATTTAGACGGTTTAGCGCTCCGCTAACTTTACAAGGCTAATGACTGAATCCAGAATGGCTTTCATCGGTGAAATGTGCTGGAAACATTTTCTCTTTTAGTAAATGAAAATGAAAATGTTGCAGCATTAGTGAGGAAGATGTGTGACTGGCATGCAGCGCTGAGGAGTTATGAAGCCTGTGGCACCACCAGACTGAGACGGTTACCTCTCTCTGCCATTTTTTGTGTCTTTCTCTTTTGTGCTTTACCTGAAGTCATGAATATTCACAAACAGGGTATTTATGGCTGCTAATGAATATTCTCTACAAGCGTGGTATATATAGTGAGCAGAGGGAATTGGATAGCCCCTAAGTGCTTCTCTGCTGCAACAAAGGAGGAGAAAATCAACTAATTCTGCTTTTGAAACTTGATTATTATTCATTATTATGTCTTATATGCAAATATATCATAGACTGTACTTTTTACTTCAGTGCGTCTGACCTAAATATAGTACAAGCAATCCAAATGACATGTAAAGGGAAATTTTTGAGGAAGGATTGAATGGATATTTTTTCTGTAAACATCTGGCTGATTTTTGAAAGACATCATTGAAACTGGATATTTCAGAGATCTGTGTTTGAAAACTTGCCAAAGCTTCTTAGTAAAAGTATCTATAATGGAGCAAATCGAAGACACAAGGATCTATAAGAAGTTGGATTTGGCCTCACAAGCAATTTCATAAAACTGTACATGTCTCACCGAGATCCGAGAAAGCAAATGAACCCTCCATGCCAGCTAAAAAAATGCTAATCCATTTTTAATGGTTCATTGCACACCCAGAGTTTCACCAGCATCCACTTGGGAGTAATTGTTGGTGTTGGGGTGCTGGGTGATGGGGGTGGGTGTTCCACTCATGATTTAATCTGGATGTTTGCACTTTTATTTTTTTATTTTTTTTTACTGTTCATCTCTGGCATCACTAATGACGATTTGTAGCATTAATCAAAGACACTGCAGTGGTTGCCAATCAACATGATTACAGACAGCAACTGGTTGGGGTCACCACAGCAACGGATGCTGGGGACTGGCTGATTGTGCAGGTGTGTGTGATTACAAAAAAAAAGGAAAGATAAAAATGTACTCCAAGGAAAAGAAAAGTTCTGGAGTAAAATGAATCACCTGATGTTTCTAAGACAACAAAGCTCTTCACACTGAGGGACAAACGACTTTTTATCCCTGCAATCTTAAAGATTTGATTTCATACCTGCAGATAAATACTCTCAAATCAAAGTGGGATTTTCTTTACCTGAATGATGCACAGAAAGAAGTTAATATAAAAAGCTTTAAATGGTCTGTCCCTTCCAATCTACATCCACACACCCATGAGAGCGCTCCGGCCAACCAGCCAGTTGAGATCAAAGTTAAGGTGACCGAGCACCCGCTGTGGCAGCCCAAGCTTGGAAGACCTTACTTCTACATGTCTGCACCGCTCCGAGCAGACAAGCTTTAAAATGTCTGTTGAAAACGCATCTGTTCTCTCTGATTTTCCACTGGCCGAATGTGAGATGCTAAATAGCTTTTAATAATCTTAACTCTTCTGTGTGTGTGCGTGTTTTTTTTTTTATTGTATTTGCTATTTCATGAGTGCTGATGCTATTTACCAACTGTTGCTGTCCTTAAATATGCTAAATAAATTTGACATTGACAAATGCATTAAAACTGCATTTTGACTGACACATATTTGCCACTTTTAATTTAAAATAAATATCTCAACAGCCATTCACAAGGCAGTATCACAATGCATGTAGTCATGCAGACATGGTTAAAATGACTTGTTAAAGTTCAATGCAAGTATTGGAACGGGGTAGAAAGGGGATTCATGTCAGAGGTCTGAGGAGAATGGGCAGACTGGTTGGAGATGATAGAAAGACAAGAGGAACCCAAATCAGCACTGGTTTCAACCAAAATCTGCAGGACAGCATCTCTGAACACACAACATGTCCAGCCTTGAAGCAGATGGGCTCCAGCAGCAGAAGACACACCGGGTGCCTCCTGCCAGCTAAGAACAGGAAACTGAGGCCACAATTCACACACACTCACTATGTGATAGATTTGATTCTTATGTGTTACTGTCTGCTCAGTTCTGCGGTATCTGCAACTACCTGGTGCTTCGGACAAACTTCTACAAGGCCAAGCAGATGAAGACATGGACATCTTGGGAGTTTATGATTTCTCTGTGTGTGGATGAGTGAGTAGACCCTTCAAAATCTGTCAGTACAGATTTTGGTGTTTTTGCTTCATTGTTGTGCTTGAAACAAACAGTTTGGACTCACATGAAGAATCTAGAGTCAGTCTGTTGTCTCCATCCTGGTGAANCTAAAGTCAGTCTGTTGTCTCCATCCTGGTGAATGAAGCAGAAACATTAGTTCAAGTTAAAATTAGCTAAACTCATATGCTGTTGTTGACTTTTGCTTGTTCTATCACCCCAAGAGGTTCGAGGACTCTTACCACACTGTAAGAAAAGTCTGTAAAAATAGAGCTAAATATACGGTAAAGATTTTAAACGCAGTACCTCTAATCTATGTGCATCTTAGGAACAAGAACTCTACTGAAACTTAAACATATCTGGAGTCATCTGAGATTAGTTTTGTACTCTCAAGGTTCAACAATAAACTTTTACGTAGCTTTAGTTTTAGCAGGAATTTAACCTTTTGTGATCGTTAACCTCTAAATTTGCGTTATGTTTTTTACTGCCTGCATTATGTTTGTATTTGGAAAATGTTGGGATGTTCAGGTCTGTTTGAGCGTTAAAGTTGGAATCATTAGTGCAGTGGGCAGGAAGTGACACCCGCCACCACCAGTACCTCTAATCTGTGTGTTTTACTGGAAATAGAAACGATAGATAAGAACTTAAAAACTGATCTTGGATACATTTCATTCAATCATGTTTTACCAGTTGATGCAAATGTTTTAATTTGCTTCAGCTATTCTCTCTTTTGTTCAGTGGAGTATCATTCAAAGTCCCTTTTCAATTTAACATCCATGAATGCAACAACGTGTAAGTACAGNTGCCATGAAAGTAGAGTTTTCCCTTTTCAATTTAACGTCCATGAATGCAACAACGTGTAAGTACAGATGTTCTGTTTTTGGATGTGTGTAAGTGTCCGTACAGTTAATGGTAAAATGTCCTGCTCATTTTCTACTAGAACATTCTCTGTTTTTTTATTACATTTTTCTTAGAGGTCAACTGAACCAAAGTGATTTACAAACCTTTAAGCAAGGGATCACTTAAAATCTGACATGATGTGACTTAGCCCCTTTAGATTCCACCAAAATGTTTGCAAACCACTTTTTGTCTTTATTTCACAAAATCCTTGGATCCCTTTCCCCTTTTCATGACTTTATGAAGCAACATTGATAATTTTTACTATATGAATGATTTTAACAGCCAGGAACAACACAAATGTAAAGCATTTTCCAGCCTCCAAAACACACAATGCATTACCTACAAAGTGGAAATTAGGTCATGTGAATACCAGTAATAGCTGCTAAAGAAACCCTGACACAGGGCAGATGCTTCAGTGGGAACTACCTGATGTTATCCGAATTACACATTAAGCATAATAACTGGGAAATAATGAGAAATAAAGAGTAGGCATTTTTAACTCCTTTTAGCATTACTTTAGTAAGCCACTGTGTGGTTGTCCTTGAACCAAATTAATAATAATAATACATTTTATTTCTCGCCGCATTTCCACACCCAAGGTCACCTTACACAAAAGAAGAAGAAGGAGAAGAAAAAAAGGAATTACAAAGAGTTAAAAAATTTAAAAGATAAATGATTTAAAAGACATTAGGATTAAAACAACACAAAACAAACAGAAGAGTTATGATGAGTAGACCAGCTTAAACAGATGGGTTTTAAGTGCAGATCTGAAAGAGAGGTTTGGAAGAGAGCCAATGTTCCGAAGCTCAAATGGGAGTAAGCTCCAGAGCCGGGAGCAGAGCGACAGGACAGGGGTAATGTGTTCAAAGGAAGAGGAGTGGGTCGGCAGAGTTCTGGAGGAGCTGCAGTTTATGAAGTGATTTACTAGGAAGAACGAAGAGGAGTGAGTTACAGTAGCTGACATGAGAAGTGACAAGACTGTGGCTAAAGATGGCAGCAGCATGCAAAATTAGCGATGGTGGAAGTAAGAAGAACAGAGTGATGTTGTTGATGTGGGCTTGGAAGGATAAGGTGCTGTCGAGCATGACGCCCAGACTCTTAATCTGAGGGGAGGACAAAATGGCAAACTGTCATTGTTGATGGAGAAACTGTGACATCTGGACAGAGTGGAGGGCGTGCCGACAAGTAGAATCTCAATTTTCATACTGTTGAGTTTGAGAAAACTGGAGGAGAACCATGCTTTGATTTCCTGAAAACAGTCAGAGAGAGAGGAGAAGGAAGTGAGCAGTTAGGTTTGGAAGAGATGAGCTGGGTGCCGTCTGCACAGGATCGGAAGTTCACACTATATTTACAGAAAATGTGACCAAGGGGGAGAACAGAAGTGATGAACAGAAGGGGCCCCAGTACTGATCCCTGGGGTACACCGGCTGTGACATGGAATGATTTTGAAGTGTAGGCCTTAAGTTGAATGAACTGTGTGCGGTTGGAGAGATACATGGAAAACCAAGTGAGAGGTGTATGAGAAACATTAAGGGGTGCCAGTCTTGTGCACTCAGATGTAGGAGGATGAGAATTGTGAGAAGAGCGGCGTCAGCTGCCATCAACAGGTCATTAGTCAGTTTTAAAAGAGCAGAAAATTAAATTCTTTATAACCTTATGCCTCAAAATCTTTTGATCTGTTTAAAGCTCTGAATATGAATCACCCATTAAAAGCTCATTTTGTTTCAAATGATATGCATCCATTGTTGAGGTTTACTACTACTACTATTTAATAAAGACAAAATGAGCAGAAGAAAAGTGCGAAACCTGCAGAGGCTTTAGGAAAAAACATCTTACTGTAAAGGTGCAGCAGACAGAAGAAAAGGATATCAAGATTACAAACAAACTTTGGTGAAAAGCCAATAGAAACTAAGTGAAGCCAGGCTTAGCATTCTTCAGGGGTGTTTCTGTATGTGTGTTTGAGGTGAAAGCTAAAACTCTTTCCTCCATTTACGCTCAAAATGAACTCTTCCTCTCGTGAGTCGGCTTCTTTGCCGTCTCCTCCTCCCCTTGGGCCTGTTTGGTATCATGATGATTGGAGAAGAGTAGCAGCTCCGCAGGCATCTGCTCGTTTTGTTCGTAGTCGTGTGCAAGTAAACACTCTTTGCTCGCGACCATCTGCTCAAGCTCAGATCTGCATGAGAGCTGGCAAACTTGGCTGTGAAAGATTGGAACGGAGGGAGAGAGATAGAGCTGGAGAGCAAGGAAAAATGATGAAAGGAGACAGGAGAAATGGAAAAAGGGGAGAAGGCAGGAGGGAAAATGAATGCAGGACATTCAATGATCAAATGTTGCTGTTCTTTTTAGGTTTTTATGTTTAAATTAAAATGATCTGCAGTAATGAAGACCCAAACCAATTTTAACCAAATACAGAAATAAATGTGGATTTCAGAGTTTGTGCTAGATGGACTAAAACCAGTGCCAATAAAAAGTCACCTGATTATGTGGTGTGGTTTTCTCAGCTCTTAATCTAGTCAAATAGAAAGATGGAGGTCATTGCAACATCTGACTGGAGAGCACCTCGACTCATGTATGTAAAAGACACCAGTATTAACAAGGGATTGCTTTTCAAACAGAGAAATGACCAGCATGTACATAAATAATGTTTTCAGGTTAAAAAGCAATAAAGATGTTCCAGTTTGTGTTTTCTTCCTGCAGTGATTTTACTACTGGGACAGTGTGAGACAGGGGCACAAAAACCCACAAGACACTGTGGGTGCCAAACCCCCCAAAAACAAAACAAAACAAAGACATTTAAGCAAATGGTTCAAGTGTAGGGGACAGAAAACAAACAACACAAAACAAAAAAAGGAGAATCTGAAGAGAAAATTCCAAGTAAGAGAAAAGGCAATCTGCCAAAATCTGTGTGGATGTCTTCCTCCATCTGCTTGTCTTTATGACTGGTGTTATCTGTCTGTCTGTCTGACCGTCTGTTTACCGAGCCCTCAGATACGCAGAACAAAGAGGAGCTAAACAAAAGCAAGTTAATGAGGTGCACACCCATCCGCCGCTTGCAGACCTAAAAATGCAATCTTTAGATAATCTCCCAATCAAATCTAAACATCTGCTTTCCAGTTTGTCTGTCTGTCAGGAGCCACCACGCTGGCGTTTGACGGAATTATCTCTCTTCTCTGTTAGCTGACTAAGAAATAAAAATCAGAAACATTTCTGGCTTTGGCAATGAAAGATTTAATGATCTGAAATAAATATTAGAGCCCCAAATGCTAATACTGCTAATATACTCACCGGCAAAATTAATATCTAACCAGCCAATCACATGGCAGCAACTCCACACATTCAGTCATGTAGTCATAGTGAGGACCACTTGCTGAAGTTCAAACTGAGCATCAGAATGAGGAAGAAAGAGGATTTAAGTGACTTTGAACATGGTGTGGTTGTTGGTGTGAGTATTTATTTGGATTTTCACAAACAACCATCTCTGGGGTTTCCAGCAGGGTTCGAATTACAGGGATGCTAAGGGGAGCTCGGCTCCCCTGAAAGGTACAAGAACTCCCTTAAAGAGATTCAGCTGATACTTTGAGGGGGAGCGTCCATATAAAAAACACTTTATATGCTTGTTTTGTGGTTCAAAGAACTTTCCATAAATCCAGTAACCATATTTTTGACCGTGCTACGTGCACTAATGTATATGCGCATGCACGTGATATGTACATGAGGTGCACGCCGACCAAGGTTCCCTCAACAGCTCTGATGTAATTCGAGCCCTGGTTTACAGAGAATGGTCTGAAGAAGAGAAAATATCCAGTGAGCAGCAGTTGTCTGGATCAGAATGGACAGACTGGTTGGAGATGATGGAAAGAGAACGGGCCTCAAATCAGCTCTGGTTCCAACCAACTTATGCAGAACATCATCTCTGAACACACAA
>CM047994.1:26206304-26217594 GCA_026261665.1 Melanotaenia duboulayi | reverse complement strand
ATTTGTCTCCAAATAATGCCTTCCAGAAAAAAATGCAGGTAAGGCAGGACAGTAAATCATGTCTGAGGCAGTTATTATTACATTTTTTGTCCTAATAGTTCCATTTAATGTAAATGCAAAATTAAAATTTTCTGATGCTGGACATCATTTAAAAAAATGCTGAAAAACTCCAAAGGGAAAAGTATCTGAACAAGCTTATAGCCGAGCAAAGAGAGTTCGAAAACCAGGGAAGGCAGGCCAAATATAAACTTATCCAAAGTAAGCGTGTTTAACAAGATCCGTATGTTCAAGAATTCAATAGGGCATACAGAACAGAACAGAGCTATATAGAAAATGAAAATCTAAAAGCAATTATTAACATGAAAAGACAATATGAACAAGAGCAGCACAGGAAATATGAGGAAAGTGTGACAGGACATAATTCTGAAGCCTTAAAATATAATTAGGCTTTAGCTCGTGAGACAATAGAGAAAAACTGGCTTAATTGTGAAGAGAACAGAAAGGTAATTGAGGAAAAGAAAAGGCTGGCAGAAATAGAGAGACAGTTGGAACTGGAGGAACAAAGATGGCAAAGGGGCCAGATTTAAAGAAAATTCCAGATTCAGAGATACAAGAGGCAGAGAAAAGGAGAACCAGGGATTTTCTCTGGCAAAATCAGCCACCACAGAGAACCACCAAATTAATGAGCTATAAAGCCCGCCTAGAAGAAGGGGACATATTGTTTGATTCTTCCATTGTATGTGACATGAACGTTAAACAGCAGAAAATAGATGAGGCCCGAGCTTTGATCAATAAACGGCATGAGATAAAAACACAAATTGTGTCAGAAAAACAGGCAGCAGCAAATAAAATATGCTAAGGAAGCTCTTGTCAAGGAGAGGATCTTAAAAGAAGGAATATAGCTACGAGTCATGGCGGCAAAGCGAGAAGAGCAGGACAAGCAGAAGAAAATAGCAAATGCAAAATTACAAAAGAAAGACTATTTTGTTACACCCGCACCTGGCTCTGTCACCTGACTGTTGTCTGGACGTCCAAGTTTATTCCCATCTTTGCCTCCATCGTCCTGTTTGAACCTGATCTGTCTCTGAGAGGTCCTTTCTTACACTTTTAGCTTAGATGAGGGAAAAGCAGATTTTAAAAGATGAGGAGTGTCAGAAGAAATACCCAGAAGGTCTAAGCGTATTTGAGGAAGAAGTGTTGACTTAAAAAAGAAACTCGTGCTTCAGATTATCTAGAAAATGTGGCACTTTCTAAAGAAAAATGTGCATTTATAGAGGAGATGAACAGAATCAAAAAAGAACAACTGATTCAGACAGCTGAAAAAGAGAGAGAGGAAAAGGAAAAACAACGTAAGGATTATATAACAGCTGGATTAATGTTGAACGTCTTCTTAATCATAACATCAAACCAAATACGCATCTTAGTCCAATTCCGAAAGGAAAACCATTAGGCCGGTATAAAACTCACGAGACGTGCCGTGAAACAGTTGCATGCAGCTAGGAACATGTATGTCCCACTGCCAAACAAAAACACTGCCATGGTTCCAGCTGTTAAAAGACAAGCCAGACATGTAGTTTCAGTAAGGGATATAGTTGCAGGTACAAATGACAGAACAACAGTCCCAAAAACCACCAAAGAACTGAATCCTTACGGTCCTCTCCCAAACATTGCTACAAGGAATATAAACACGTTGAAAGACAGGACAACCAATGCCAAGGAACTGTCAGTGAAACAACTCACCACTCTCCCAAAGGCTTACACAGGAGTCATACTACCCAGCATCACACCACCGAGACGTAACATCATCCCACCAAATATTCCCCTCAGGAGAAAATCGTCAAGCTCTTGTTGGCCTCCTAGGACTAAATGAGTTGCATTTAATCCTTATTATGGGTGCCAATGTTGAAGGACTAGGCAAGAGGAGCACTGCCAGAGCCTTGCAACATGACCTCCAGCAGGCCACAAATGTGCATGTGTGCATGAAGCCATCATTACCTGGGGATTTGTTGTCTTTTAATGTAGACACAACCTGCTTTAATTCCACCACGGACAAGTTACTGTAACATGTCTTTTTTGACTTTGATCAATAGTCTTAATTTTATCTTTAATGCCTGTAAAGGAATCTGAAAAGTTTTCTTGATCAATTTGTTCAGAATGAAGTTGTTTATTGAAGTCTGCAGTATGTTTGGAGATCATCTTTCCATCATCTGATATTTGACTGTCAGTATTGTTTTTTGTTTTCTAATTGGTAAAAATATCTAGTATTTTGTTCTCCTTGTTCCATCCATTTGCGTCTGGAACGTATAAATGCTCCTCGGGCCAGATTTTGATATATACTGTCCAATTCAAGTATTTTAATTCTGTCCATTTGGGAGGGATTTACCTTATGTGGGGATTTTTATTGTTATTTTTTTAGTTTTTGGGGGGTAACTAAAATGCAGTATCATTGGCTACTCGTTACTGTGGTTACCAGAACCACAAGCTACTCATATTATGTTATACCCTATATATTATTCTTTATTTGGCGCAGTGTGTTGGCTTGGCAAATATAACATGTTATAAAACACCAGACTCAAAGATCCCCCTCGAACTTTCTGCATGTACTTGCGTTTCAGAGCAAGCAAAAATGCCCTACGTGTGTCGAAATACCATACTTACAAAATATTTAGAATAGTAAGGTATAGTAACATCAGACAACCTATCGGGCCGTTTGTTTATTACTTTGCTTGTCCTAATGGTTATTACATGGTTGTTGACACTTCAATATAAATATAATAATCGTTTGCTGTTTACAGGCCCAATTTATTGTGTACACAAGTTTGTCATGTTTTATTTCATAAAATGTGACAAAGGGGTCTCTGTTTTATTTTGTTTAGTTTGGATATCTGGGCAAAGATATCCCTGGATTCTGGGGGGTTTTGCACAGTGACTCAATAGAGGTAGAACAGACCATCCTTAGGCTTAAAAAAAGGCAAAGAGACAAATGAACAGTTTGGTTCATTCTGAGAGAAAGAGAGGACACTGTTGAGCCTGGGAACTCAAAAAGGTCTGAACGTCCATGGTAGAAAACAAAGGTGGATGTTTTGCATATTATTTACACAGTGATGAAAAACCCTTTCACAACATCTACCCAGGTGAAGAACACTCGCCAGAAAGTAGGTGTACTTAGAAGACTACATGAGGTCAAATACAAAGAGTTCACCACAAGGTGCAAACCATTAATCAGCCTCTAGAACGGAAAGTCCGGGTTAGCCTTCTAAAGAAGCCAGCTCAGTTCTGGAACAGCATTCTTTGGAAATAATGGAATAACGGAAAGACGAGAGTACGGAGAAGGCTTGGAACAGCTGGTGATCCAAAGTACACCACATCATCTGTAAAACATGGTGGCGGCAGTTACATGGTATGGGCATGCATGGCTTCCCACAGCTCTGGATCACTAGTGTTTGCTGACGATGTGACAGCAGACAGATGAAATCTGAAGTTATAGGGATTTACTTTCTGCTCACATTCGGCAAAGTTGACTGGATGTCACAGTACAGATGATCAATGATCCAAAACACACTGTGGAAGCAACCCAGGAGTCAAAGAAATGGAATATTCTGTCATGGCTGAGTCATCAGATCTCAACCCGCGGGGGGGCGGACATAAAGACCCACAAACAAGCAACAACTGAAAACAGCAACCACCTGACTTAAACCTGAAAGTCTGCACTTTATTTAAATCTCAGTTGTTTCATTTTTAATCCAATATGGTGGCACGCAGAGCCCAAAACTGTTATTCTTTAACTGTCTATCTTATTATTAACACATATCTTTTATTTATTTAAAGAATTTTTCAGTCAATAAAATAGCAACAAGTTAACAGCCAACAAGCCTAGCATGGTAAATGGAAAAGTATGGACACCTCCCCCGTCCATTTACATTTAGATGCTGCACATGAAGATTATGTCCAAATGTAAGGATTAAACCTTAAAAATTGCAGAATGCCGACATCCATCGAGGTATACCACCAAAAAAAGAAAATCAAACTACTTCGTCCCCAGTCTCCCCCCTCTCCTCCAGCCACTTGGTTAGTGCCATCCAAGCTAATTAAACACACCAGGCCCTTGTTAGCAACACTCACGGGCTCCATGATAGAGCTGATCTCCAAAATCACTTCAGCTAGAGAGAGACAGACAGAGAGAGAGAGAGAGAGAGAGAGAGAGAGAGAGAGAGATCCGAAATCTTTAGTGGATCCATACATTAACAAAAACAATTAAACAAATAACTAACATCAGGGTGTATGTAGGGTGTAGTTGTGTGTGCAACCACATACTGAGCACCTGCTTAATGGGGAGGGGGGTGTGCATCTCCCTCACAAAACATCTTCACCTTGTCTTGAACATGACGTAAACACCGTTGTGAAGAGAACATTTTCATCTCGTTTTTATGCATTTAGTAACATCTTTTTGGACCCCTTGACTTAAGCTCATATGTCACCTTTGGAATTTTATGGTGTCATGGCTGATGACCAAATCTAAGGAGAAACCTGATCTCATTACTGGTTGTGAATTAGCTCTACTGGTCTACAGTCACTGTAGTTGCACAGTAAGTGGTTGAAGATTGTACAGTTGCTGTTTTCCACACAGACAAAGCTTGATTGTAGATTCAAAAGCAAGTCGACTTCTGTTACGGCATCCAGTTCCTCCAACCTGCTGGGGTGTACTTGGCCACTAACACTTATAAGGAAGTCAGAGGGTTTGGTTATTGAAAAGTTTCTACAGGTGCATTCAGAAACAAATGGAAACTTGGAATTCTAACTTTCAAACTGGAAAATTTTAAATAAGACACCAAGATAAACCAGAAATCTTATGAAAAAAGTAAAGTTTAAGTATACCTCATGAAGGAGGTAAACAAGCAAATCAAATATTTCACTTGTTATTTTTTAATAAATAAACTTTGGGCAAAGTTCTGGGAAAACACAGCTTGTTTCTGACTCATAATAAGCGAACTACATCACCGCTTAAATAACATCAGCAAAGGAAAAAAGCCCATCTGGAAGCAGACATGTTTCTATTTCCATTTTATAGACTGAAAAAAAGTCTACGGTTATGTAATTCCGAGTTTTGACTTTTCCTTTTAAAAGGTACATTGAATGCAGCATTACATCAAGCTGTGAATGGAGATAAAAATGAGGCTCTAAGCTCAGGCTGTGACTTGGAGTCGGACTCAGTGAATGAGATATTTTCAGACGTAGGCAGCCACAAACACAGTAACACAGTTGTGTTAAACTTTTCAAGTTCGTAGTCACAGTGGGTAAAAAAAAGGCTCAAGCTCAGAAAAATGACTTTTCTTAATATTGTACTTCTTTCCCCGTGTTGATGCCACACGTCCAGAACTCTGCAGTCTCTGAGCCTCAGCGTCACTAAACACAAACATCATAAAATTATTTGAAAATGGGTGAAAATCAAAGTGTGGATTTAAGCTCATTTTCTCTTTCAACCCCACTCATTTTTTGAGGGGCATTGACTTGCTAAATTTCTATTCAGTTTATGCAAATCCCCCCCACAATAGCTAGTGTTGCAAAGTGTTGCATACTGTAAGCCGGCTAAAGTGACATGCTGGAGCTAAAGCTGTGCTCCCTTCAGGTTTCACAGTGTTGTAGCTGCACAAGTAGCTTGACACCAGTGAGGCAGAATGAATAATAGATGTGTGTTACTTCACCCTAGTGGATGAATAATTCAAGAAGGAGCACAAGGGGAGTGAAGAGAACAGACACATGATGACCACGTTCAACATGCTGGTGTATTCTGGTTGCTGCTCTTCATCTAAAAACACACACTAATGCATTCAGAAATGCTGCATCAAGCGACAGCTTTTACACAGAGTACGGGAAAACATGCAACGTGCACGTGTACTCAGCTGGGTCTATGTATATGTAGCTGGGTCTACAATGCTCAGGCACTCAGAAATTTCATGCGTCTCTCAGTGGGCCTGAATTAAACACGTGAACAGAAAGCATGAAGAAAGGCAGGAGGCAGCAGTGGTGCAGCAGAATTTCTGCAGAGAAAATAAGATCCGTACGTTTAATCCAGTGGCCAAGCTGCTGAGAGAGTGCATGCTTAGGGCAACAAGGTTTTAGGCTTTAAGAGTTTGGAAATGTAAAAAAACCTGCAATGCAGGGATCCCAGCCTGTGTAAACAGACACTTGGGAGATTTGAGCATTACTCTTCTGCATGACAGTTCTAAGGAATTCTTAGCTGTGAATTACAACTGTACTAAAAATGCAGCTAAAAATCTATAAAGTTTTGTTTCTGTTCTTTTATTAGAATACATTCAGAACAGAATGTGGAGCTTTCATGTTAGATTTTTATTTTTAATGGAAAGAGTTGCTTTGGAATCACTACATGATTCAGTAATGATCTTCATTTGTGAGCAAAGTTCATCCCACATAGCAGGCTGTAGATGTTTGGGTCCACTCCGGGCTACTTTTCAAGCTTATGGCTCAGTTGCGGCACTGGCAAGTGTTGTGTGGGCCAGAAGTTAACCAGATATCGCTGCCCAGCCTGTCTTGGATTATGGCAAGTCCCCAATGGGCCACATGTGGTCCAGATGTCAGTTGTTGGTGTGGATGTGGATTAGGGCAAGAAGAAGGTCCCAATATGGGAAGCCTGCCTATTATGGCAATTTCCTTGTGAGCCACATGTGGTGGTGATGTGACTGAGTTTTGGCAGCTGGGATTTCGTTGATAGTTAAACAAATTTTTCAGATTCCCTAAGCAACCTCAATAAATAAAAATAAATAAAAATAAAAATAAAAAAAGAAGAAAAAATGCAAGGCATGCTGGGAAGCTCCGCCCACCTTTTTTCCACACACTAAAAGTTTGTGTAAGCTGTTTTTTCTTTTTGCCACCTCTGATTCAACCACACCTGTTTCATAATCTGGTAAAATTTTCTTTTTTGACATTTTTGTGTGTTTGTCAGTTTTATTTGGACAAAAGATGAAAACATGTCATGTATTTATACTCATTTGTATATCTATTAACAGAAGGAGACAAGACAGTCCTAGTGTGCAGTACTTTTCTACTTTTTGCCGTAGGTCATCTTTGCAGCCACTGCTATAAAGAAATTTTGTATTTGGGCTATTGGGCTGGAGGATTGTTACACCTCTACTAAAATATGCAGCTTGGGTAGATAGAAGCTAGCTTAGCCTGACAATGTAAGGCAGGTATGTTCAACTCCAATCCTCGAGGGCCTTTATCCCCCTGGTTTTAAATGTTTCCCTGCTTCAACTCACCAGATAGAAATGGATGAATCCCTACCAGGCTGTTGGAAAGATTCCTTTATATTGACTCAGGTGTGTCGGAGCAGGTAAATATCTAAAACCTGCAGAACTGTTGCCTTTGAGGACTAGAAGTGGACAACCTTGATGAAAAAAGCGTTATTCCAGCTAACTAATACTCAGACATGAACATTACAGTATGATGTAAAGCAACTATGTCTGTATAACATAATACCTATTAAATTAAAGCCTTAAAGTGCAGATTCAGGTCTCACAGGATGATTATTATTAGTAGGAAAGAGAAATAGGAGGTTTATCTGCGTAGTAAAAAGTCATCCCTCATGCTAGGCTACTTGGTTGCAGAGGGAGTTTGATGGCATGTCTCACATTAATATTGAACTAATAGTTGTGATTTGTTCGGCGGGTTGTGAGCCCATAGCTGTTAACCTTGGCTGTTTTGTGTTGCATTTGTTGTTGTTATTCAGTCCGCTGGCTGTTTTCTCGGCAGCGGCATTGTCGTAACCCATCTGTCTCCTGTCAGCGCCGATGGGAGAGAAATTTCATCTCAGTGAGAAAAAGCCATCCTTCAAACCTGTCGGCAGAAACTCTCATCAGCACATCCTCGTCCTACCCTTCACCCCTCCCCACACACCCCATACTTTCTGGCTCCTTCGACTCTTGTTTCCTTTCTTTTTGTCTGACACTTTCCCATTTTCCATTCTCGCTCTCCTTTTCCCCATTTTCCTTTAACTCTGTACAATTTTCATTTCCACTTTCTAAAATTGTTTTCAATTTTCTTCTGCTTTCTTCATCCAGTAATGTCAGTTTCCATTCTTCTTTGTCTTTCCTTTATATTTCTTTTATTTTTCTTTCAGTTCAATCCTTTTCTTTGTTTCTTTAGCTTTTTTAAAATTTTCCTCAATGTCCGTTTCTGTCAAAACTATAGACATTAGCTTACATGTTTTACTTCATTTATTAGTCAGATTAACTGACTAATGATCGCGATAATTACCATTAACAGGTAACAAATGACAGCCTTAATTTTATATTCTTTACATTTTTTAATTTTAGTTTTTCTCTTTTTTTCCTATTGTAAAGACAACTTACTTTCTACAAAAACATGAGCATTGGAATTATGTTTCTGTCCTTTCTGTTAGGTTTTCCAAGCAGTAAAATCATAGAATTAGCATGACATTTCAAGCAGCGTTTTACCATAATAATGTCCTCTTTTTGAGCTAACTCTGGGACATCAGACGTCTTTCTGACAATGACAGGTACAGGAGAAAGGAGGATGACATTTCAGAAAGGTCACTGGAAGGACTTGAACCTGTGTTATCATGTTATGCACCTTCGGCCGAGTGCCACCCAAGGCAACGTGAATCCTGCTCAGTGCCATCGTCCTGCTCTCGCTCGCTGACTGACTGACTACAGTCGGCTGAAGGTCACCACCAGATTAATGAGCTCACCGAGGAAATGTGTCTGGCACCGCGGCCTTCCCGTCTCCCTCCTCCCGTAATGATCATCATTTCCTCTTATCTACACAGCGGCCATCTCTCACGGCAGGATATTCTGAATAGGTCTGGAGGACATACCTGTCCTTCACCATCTAGTTCTCCCTCCACCCTGCTGTCTCTTATCCCTGCAACGTGGAAACCTCATTGTTCCAACTATGGTTTCCAAGTGGGATTATGGGATACAGCACAGTTTGTTTTAGGTTTTATTCGGCACTTTGTCCATCATGTTTATGCAATTGCAGTTTACACTGCTAACAGGTATGATTTTTTTCTTTTTTTTTTTTTTTAAGGAATCTGCATTTTAACCCAAAATTTCACATGTCAGTGGATAAAAACTGTAGTGTTTCCAGCTGTAAGAAGATGCTGACTGATGGCTGATATTCAACCAGAGAAAGTAGAAGCATAGTTGGAAAAAATAGAAATGTAATTCTGAACAGGACATGCACAAAATATGTGACAGAAATAATAAAAATGAGTTTGAATTTACCGTCTATTTCTCCTTGCGATCTGGTAGGCAGACAGTTTGTGCACACGCAGACCAGCATTTTCCCAAGCTGAGGAAACAGAACATCCAAACTGGGTCACACTCAGACTCAGAAGATCATAGTCCTGATAAAAGCTCTGAAGACGCGTCTATTAGGAGGACACAACAGATCGACTTGGATTCAAGATAAAAAACCTCCCGGTTATCAGACAGCTCGCTCTACATCAGTTCTGGGCGGTCTACCTGCACAGTTCCTGTCTTGCTTTCTGCTTCATACCTGCTGCCACACGAGATGATAAGCTACCGGCTTTTTAATGTGCAGCTGGTGATGTGTTGTTAATGAATGAGCTGACTTTACAATTAAATTCTTTTTAGTGAACAATACGAGCTGACTCCTGTCGGAGAGAGCTGAATCTTCAGCCCATTATACTTAGCTCCTACAAGAATCCGGGGCTGTATTTTGAGTGGCACAGCCTTGTGACCAATCACATGTGAGGACAGACTAGGATCTTATGTTATGTAAGAAGGTAGATTGTCAGGAAAAAGTGAAGAAATTAACCAGAAATGAATAATTAATTTGGTTTATTTGCTCTGGTTCTGTGTTTAGATGTTCATTTAAAGGTTGAATTTAAATGTTAAACAATAGTAGCTGTTTTGCCCTTTTTATGAAAAAAAAAAAAAATGCATGAAAATAAAACTTTTTTAAAGATATAATGAAAATTGTTTAGCAACACTCAAACCATACATTGTCACTAAATTAGTTTGGTGTTCCTGAAAAACGGGATTCTGGATCAGGGTGATCCAATCCAACGTTGCTTTGAACATCTGGGGTAAAATTAAACTGGATTATGTGAACCGTCATCCTGAAAATGGGATTCCCAAATCTGGATAGTTTTTATCCGGATTAAATGTTTTGAAAAACCGGCCCTGGACGGATGCGCTGCCATTTATGTTACTACCATAATCACAAATTTCTCAGTATGTGTACAGACCGCCTTTTTTAACATTTAGATGTTATTTTCATTCCAAATATCTTATCATCCCCTGTGTTTCTTTTCATCTGATCAAATCACACTATGTAATATGTAAATATGTAAATATGTAATTTCTTCGTGACACGTCCTTTTATTTATGCGTTAAACATTTTTTTTTAATTAT
The DNA here is from genome assembly GCA_026261665.1 of Melanotaenia duboulayi. NCBI lineage: Eukaryota > Metazoa > Chordata > Actinopteri > Atheriniformes > Melanotaeniidae > Melanotaenia > Melanotaenia duboulayi. The sequence goes on along the minus strand of CM047994.1, from coordinate 26,207,179 downwards.
TATTGCGTGGTGAAGAGCTAACATTGACACAGAAGTGACATGTTCATTTGCCTGTCAGTAGCTTGTTTACAGCATTTACCAAACTGCACATTATACAAACAGAAATAACACATGGGGGAAAAAAGACTTCCTTTCAGAATGACAGCTAAATGTAGCAGCTGTGAAAATATCTCTTCTGCTCACTCTGGCTTTTCCTTCCAGTTTCCTCGGCGCGCCTCAGGTTTTTCTGCTTAATTGGCTGCAACTGCATTGAATTTGCACTTAAAACAGAGTGTGTGCTGTGTGTCTGGGTCAGGCCCTTTCTGAGCTAATTACCACTTATAGCCCAAAGTGACGCTCCGTGTTGTTTTTCACCAGATTGAAGGGATTGCTGTGAACCCTCCAGGAAGTGAGTGTATCACTGCTCTGAAAAGTGTTTTGTTTTACACTCACCAGCCACTTTATCAGGTCCACCTTGCTAGTACCAGGTTGGACCCCTTTTTCCTTTAGAACTGCCTTCATTTTTGGTGGCATAGATTCAACAAGATTCAACCTTCCTCAGAGGTTTTCTCCATATTAACATGACAGCATCACACAGTTGCTGCAGGTTTGTCGGCTGCATCCATGATGAGAATCTCCCGTTCCACCACATCCCAAAGCTGCTCTACTGGACTGAGATCTGGTGGCTGTGGATATTTTGTGCTTACATCAGGGTCAGAGTTTCCATGGAGGTAGGAACATTCTCCCACCAAGTTTGGTTTTTATAAATCCCAAAAGTTCACTATTATTTGGTGTATGCAGGTTTTTTTTTCTTTTTCTTTACCTACTTCAGCTTTATAAATGAGGCCCCAGGTGGCTGTGGAAGTCACTGGAGTCCAGTGAACTCATGGTCATGT
>CM047994.1:26128494-26139154 GCA_026261665.1 Melanotaenia duboulayi | reverse complement strand
ATTTGAGCGCTCTCTATGGGTCAAACATCAATATTTCCAATCAAGATTTGTGTCATTCTGCCCGTACAGGTTAGGCGAGGACAAAAAAATATTTTTTTCTGTGTGTTCTAAAGTGTATAACTTTATCAGTAATACTTAAAGTAATTCTGATCGCTGTGGGTGAAACTAGAGAGTGTTACCTTTACAAAGAGCCCAAGCCTGTACTTACAATCCAGAGGGTTCAATAACAGCAGTAATTCTGATTTTGAGGGGTCATATTACAGGCGTTTTTGCCAAAATGACCCCACTTGATAAGGGGTTAAACTTGAAAACCAACCTCTTGTCCCAGTACCTGCATTCTCAAGTAAAATATTACTACAAGGAACGTGAGAGGGATTTTTCTACTCCGCCCAACCAAAAATGGGATTTACATGAACAAGAACTGTGTTTGTGATTGAACAAAAGTCATCTTTTTATGAATCATTCACATTAAAAAACTTAGATTCCAGTTCTCATTTTGAAGCCCAATGGGTGGAGTTTGCCTCACATATACAGTTTAATGCCACTGAGTTTCCACAAATATCATCTCATACTTAAAACTCCATAAGACCACACAGCCAAGAACATTCACACCTGTCCATGCAAAAACCATACTGCACAAACAGTCTGGCTTTAGATGAGACACACACACACATTTATATATATATATATATAACCATGTTACTTGAAGGGCTTAAATACCACAACAAAAACTTTATTCATTCAGAATTAATTTAGGGATTTTACTTGCTTCAATGTTGTATTTGGGCCAGTGAAACGAGAAGATGGGAAAAGTTTGCAAGTTGTATTAGTTCATGGCCTTATGGCCAGATTTATTTAGTACCTAATATTTACCTAGTATTTAGTACCTACAGATCTATATTCAGTCTTTTTAAAATACAAACATTTGCAGGTTTGTTTTTGGGATTTAAAAGTGATTTGATTTTATAAGTGCTGTAACTAAGAAATAAGATTTGTATACTTAAATAAAGTTTGGAAAGAACCAATGTTGGTCTTCATACATGCCGCATTAGTCAGTTCAGCACACAGGTCGACATGTCTCTAAGCAAAGATGACTGTAACCTGATCTATCTGGACAGATATAATCGTTATTTAGTCTTATCCCTGGATTTTTGGCAGGATGATGGAGAAGACCCAGGATTTCTGCAACCTGCAAGGCTTAAGTTGCCTCTACTCTTCTGTTGTTTTTTCCATTTTCTTTTCCTTTCAGTGCTGCTTTAGACTTTGTTCTTGTGTTGTGAAGCTCATAGATTTGTTAGCCTTTGCAATCTGTGTCTGCATTGCATCAAAGCACGGAAAGCTTCTTTTGTCTTTGTTGGGTTTAACCCCTGAAATCACCCGAGGATCACAGCATTCAGTGGGATTCCCCTGGTTAGTGTGCCTCATTAGAAGAGCAGATGTTCTTCTTTTTGTGGAGCTTTAATGCTCGATCAGACGGGATCATCCCTGTTTTAATGCGCCCCTGTGCCACACGGCAGCTCACATGCTTAACCTGCAGCACAAATAAAGTTTGACTGAGTGATTCTTAAAAGCTGTGGCAGGCAGTCCTTTCAGGTCAGTGCTGAGCCTTGGATCTGACCTGTCAGCACACGCTCCGTAGAGGCATCTGACGTTTGATCTGCTTCCATAGCAACCACAGATTCAGACATTTGTAGGCGTGTTGGGTTGATCTGGTATGTGTGCGTGGTTTGAGGGGGCATCTCCTGAATTTTTTGTCTATTGTGAGAATCACTTGCACTCAATTCCAAAACAGCCACATTTCACAGCCTAACATTTCCCAGAGACTCACCCTTACCCCAACCATAAACACCCACTGGTCCGAAGCTAACCTAAACATAACCTCAAACCAGTTCTTCACATCAACTTTAATCATTTATGTTCTGGAGGCTTGTTCTGACCCCTTAAAGGAAGTAGAACCTCCCACACTGTGATTGCAGAAACAGATTCATGTTCCCACAACATGTCTAATGACACAAATAACACACATGGACCCAAACAGAATGCGTGTCCTCACACACACATGTAGTAGAAGGCAGAGCCCAGGCTGCAGATGTCTGTCGAAGGTGTTGAAAGTGTGTGTATGCGTTGCCCTCTGACACCAGCACACACACGGCAGTCACACGCTTTCCCCGCCTCTAACACTGACTGACCTCATTCGGTTTTTTAGGCTCCTGTTTGGCTCAAAGGATCCGAACAGCTGAAGGTCCAAATCTTTTGCTTTGACAAAAGACTCATTTATCTTGAGATCTTATTGACCAGTTGATTAGCAGAGCGCATACACAATGAGTGAATAGCAAACTTCATGGTTCTGTTCAGCCTGGAAAAATGGTGCACACGTCATGATAGTGAGTTTTTATTTCTGCAGACTTCACTTCCAGTTGCAGTGTACTCATGTTCTGTGTATTAGGTAATCCTAACCAGACAGTGACCAGAGAACAGACTCCATGACTGCTACATAAAAGCTGATCAGTTTTCCAAGCCAGTACACAAAGTGAGCCCTCTATTCTTAGCCTAAAGGCTTGATTTGATTACATTTTACATCAAATCATGACCACTACACAAAAGAATCTTTCTAAAAGACTATTTAGACTAAAACTGGCAGTGTGATCTTCCTGGTGCCGCATCCTAACCTTTAAGCCTATTAATGAAAAAGCAAAAGAAAAGAATTAAACTAAGGTTTTACTCATATTTGTCTATTAATGAAAAGGGCTGTTTTATTAAGAAAATATTTTATCTATCTCCCAATCATGTATTTCAGATGTCATTTGAGGACAAGTCTGGTAAGTCTGGTAAGGGTAAGTCTGTTAGTATTTATTAACACAGTTTATTTACCTTTCTGAGACCATCCCTGTACGTTGCTTTCTAATATGTTTTAATCAGCAAATGGAAACAGGTCTGGATTAAAAAGAACATCTTTCTTTGCATAAATGTAGCAGGAGATCAAGTTGACGAACTGGGCCCCATGTTAGGTCCGTGTTTGACCCAAACATTCCTGAAGCAGATAAATTTCATAACGATTAAATTAAATAGTTAAGAAGGTTATTCAAGCCATGGTTACAGATGACATTTTCCCCAGAACATCTTCCAGTTTAATTTGATTTTTTAAAAGATTAGAGTTTTTGTCTCCAGTGGTTAATCAAATCATTCATATTAATCCCATTTACTTGACATTAACTGGGTGTGAATGGCTTGTTGTTTTTGTTCTGTGATTTTCTTTTTTCATTTTAATATGCATTCATTTATACTATGTAAAGCACTTTGTGTTGCCTTTGCATGAAAAGCGCTTTATAAATAAAATTTGATTTGATTTGATTAAAAATGAGATCAAATTTAGGAGCAACTAAAAGTGCTTTACAGAGCAAAAAAACACTAGAAAAGACAACAATTAAACACATGTTGTGGAAGACATTAGCATTTATTGCTCCAAACTTCTTGACTTTAGGATTTATCTTTTTAGAGAAGAAGCAGTGTGAGAAAAACTATACAGTATACGTATACCCTTCTTCCTCAGCCTCTTTCTCTTCAGCAGAGTACTTATAAATGCTTAATCAGAAGGGCTCATGAACAAGTGTTGCCTATAAATATGCAGAACATTGCTGTGGGGGAACACACAGGGTCACAGTGATGGTGTGAGGTCTGTTTGTAGTGATGTAGTCACTGTGAAACACAAACCCTTCATGCTGTGGTGTCGCCAAAAGACAAACTGGAAACAAGAAATCTTTCATAATGTGGGTCATAGTCAGAAATTTGATCATACCTGCAAACTGATTCCAAATTCATGTGACTTGTTCTGAAGAGTTCTTGATTATAGGGTAGTCTTGTTTGCAAAGGCTTTTATTGTTAATAAGACATGGCATAGACCCCTCCCTCTGGAATAGGACCTTTAGAAAAAATAAGGGACGCTTTCTTCTTCACAAAAACACATCTCTAATGGCATCAGCATGGTTTTTTGGCCAATCATAATCACGGCGACAGCATTGTTTTCATCCACATGGATAACGTAACTTTTGCGCATGATGTTGGAGGTAATTCTCGTTAACTGTCAACAGTATAATCTGCTGAGTAACTTAACGTTGTGTTGAGAAGTGGTTTCCAAAGTGGGGGCCAATAGGGGTCCTTAGAAAATTAGAGGGAAAATGTTTTTTTTAAATAAATAAAAATATGACAACGTCATATTCTGTGTACGGTAGTCTTGGCAGTTATCAGGCTGCTCTGCTCCTCAAGCTAGCGTGTAGCTAGCTAGCGAAAAATGGACAAGATTTTAACAACAAATAGACCAAAAGAGCAGACCAACAGACCTGCTGTAAAGGACTCTGCTGCAAAAAAGCCTAGGAACTCATGGCCAACTCAAACTTTTAAAATCCAATGCAGCATACATTCGGTATGGCTTTACAGCCAAACAGAAAAATGGCCATGATTGTCCGAAATGTCTTCTCTACCTGGCGACTCTAGTGTCTTACTAGTTGCAGTGGTACCCAAACTTTTTCCACAGGGCCCCCTTTTTATCAACAACAATANGCAGTGGTACCCAAACTTTTTCCACAGCGCCCCCTTTTTATCAACAACAATAATGACAAATTATCAAAAATATAACCTGCATCTTCATGAAGAACACTGTGACCGTGTCCTCGGCAGCGATGGTCTCTATGTTCATAATCAGACACACAGAAGTAAAGCTAGTGATCTATACATATCAGGCAAAGTGGAGGAGCACAGCAGTTTGTCGAGGTTGCATTAAAGATGCACTACAGAACTTTTGATATTTTCTCATACTTATTTCTCATTTTTTTTCCCCTATCAACTGCTAATCCAGCATCCACATCTGTGCTGTGAGAACTCTCCAGCAAGTTAAAAAGCACTTATCCTGCCTCTTGTCTTTTGCTTTCTCTTCCTGTCTTCCACCAACAATGTCTTCTTGCATTAGTTTGCAGTGTGTGTTCAAAACGGACGGTGTATTTATCCATTTGCATAGTGTGTGATGTGGTGTGTAAAACAAAACTCAGCTGCAATGCCACACGGTGTCCTGGATGAAGAGGTTGTATGGTTTCCCAGCCTCAGGATGCTGCTGGGAGGCAATGGCTCCAGAAATGCACTTAATAGGTGTCACTGTGCTACCAAATGAGTCCGGAAAGCTGAGTTTTAAGATTGGAAAGTTATGTGATGCATCTTAAAATTGTAGTAATTGGTAATTCGTTAAAGTTGCAAGGATGGCATCATGAGGAATGGCTGAATTTGCACTGACAGTTGTGATTTTTTTAAAGGAATCTTAGAAGTGTAATCTTAATGTGGTTCAGATAAAAAGTCTGTATTATCATTATTTCTTTGTGTTCAGATTACAAACGCATAACAAGTGAACACAGCAGAAAGACTGCTTTCACAAGGTTAAACATACATACCAAATACATACAGTAGTAAAACTAAGAACACCTGGAGAATGTTTGTCAGAACAAGATCAGTATGGAGTCAATACAAAATCAAAGATTTTGCTGTTGTAAATGGATGTTTGCAAATATTTGTAGAGTTTGCATTTGTAAGTCAAGGTTACAAACTTTGAGTTTGTAAAGATGTAGAAAAGTATTTTTCTGGTTGTAGAAAAGAAAAATAGAAGTGCTTTTGCGAACATCTTGTCACAGACGCAAAGCGAGAAACTGCGTGCACGACTGTTAAGTTGCAGATGAAGATTTTTGGCCACATCTTTAAACTTCTAACTGATTGGATGATGACAAATCAAACCGTCCAATCAGAGGGCAGACAGCTTCGTGGAGATTCTAAAAATTAAAAACTTCAGGAGATATAGAAATATTCCCGGTATTCAGTGCAATTCTAAATGTTTGTGTGTAAACAGAACTTGAGCGTGACCAAATTCAGAGATTTTGAAATGTCCGCGGTTTAGTCTGGTTTAACAGTGTTTTTTCTAAACATAACCAAGAGGAACGGGATGACAACCTTAGTAGGTTAAACCTCTGTTCTTAAACTTTCTGAACAATTCTGAAAACTGATAATGAAACAAAACTTTTTTTCTTTTTTTTTCTTTTTTTTTTAAATTTAGGTACCAGCCCTCTGAAAACTATAATCTGTCAGATCACCGACCCATGCAGCATTCATTGCCCCTGTTTATATGCTGCTTTGCATTATTCATCACACTTTGGACAACCACCCTCTACTGCTGAGGGTGATTATGCAGCCGTGCTTCGAACCCCCGGCAGGTTTGCCTTTGTTAGCTGTCAGTCCTCTGGGGGTTAATGACCTAGAATCCGTCATCTTCTAATCCTCTTCGAGATGAAAAGAGACATTGTTTACATACATCTGCCTTCAAAGAAGAAGGCGCCTAAATTAGAAGCAGCAAGTCAAACAGTATGCAGATGAGGCAGCTGACTGGGTGAATAGACAACTCGCAACTAGAGGCACGCTCGCCTTCGCCCTCCGCGGCTCTTGCCTTCATCTCCTGGTTGTGTCCTGTGGGTGAGGATGGAGAGTAGTGGGGGGGAGGAGGCAGAGGCAGGTGCTGTCTTCTCCTCCACACCCTGCAGAGATCCTCCATTGTGGCTCCATTATAAAAAAAAGACAGCTGTTACGTCTCGCACCCCCTCCATTGTTGGCTGGCGTATGTGGTGGCATGTGTGTGTCCGGAGGTGTGTGTTTTGTATTGTGAGGTATTTTGTTTTAAGGAACTGAGGTGCTATTGTCTTGTCCTCGGCCTGAGTTTCAGTGCTTTTCTTTTTTTTCCATCTAAAATAAATGACAAATTCTACTTCTGTGTGGTCATTTTTCAGGCACTGTCACATTTAATCCAAATCTATTTTTTTCTGATAAGGTTTCCAAATTTCATTCTGTAATAAGTGAAATAAACTTTGTATGTAACAGAGACGCTCCAATATTTTTCATACCGGGTACAAGTACTAACATGTGAGTACTTTCTGATTCCGAGTACTGATAAGTGTACTAATAAACCCCATTGCAGGGGGTTATTAACCACTTCAGAGTGGTGCATCAAAGGGGTCATCCTGCGGCCAGCCTGTAATTGTAAAGCTGGAAAGCTGTAAGACTCTTTATAAATAACGAGCTTTAAATTTGTACCAGTAGTTACTTTGTTTCTGGACACTCAATGATAAAAAAATCTAAATATGAGGTTTAAAAACTCTCAGAAACTTCATGATGAAAGAGGATTAAAGTGTTATTTAGTGAATTCAGTTTACTGCTGTGACAAGTGAACCTGACAGGGATGTGAATCCCCACCATGCAAATACAAAAAGTTTACAACGCTGGTGTTTCTAAGTAACATGATTTGATGTATTTGATACTTAATTGTTTTCTATTTAGCAAGTCAATAAATTTAACTTAAAAGAAGATGCAATTCAATATGGTCCAGACGGGAGATGGTTTCATTCTTTATTTGGTCAATTTCCTTTTTGTCTCTTAATGATAATAAATAAATAAATAAATAACCAGACCTACACCAAGGCATTTTGTGTGAGTGTGTGTTTGTTTTTTTAGTAATAAATAATTGTGGTCTTTAAAGCTCTAATGTCAAAATTAATGTCTCTCTGCCAGTAAAGCATTCTTTAAAACATTCCTGAATCCAGGCGGTGGTCTGGATCACCCCCATCGTCTAATCACTTGTTTCTTATTTCATTCCTGACATTTCCTGAAATTTTCATCAAAATCCATAAATGTCTGAGTTATGTTGCTGACAAACAGCTTTAGGGGTGGCGTGGCTCAGTGGGTTGCCGGTTGGATCCTCGGCCTGTCGAGCTCATGTGGTTGAGTGCCTTGCATGGCAGCTTCCACCACCAGTGTGTGAATGGGAGAAGGTGATGTATGATGTAAAGCGCCACATAAATACAGACCATTTACCATTTACAAACCACTGAAAACATGGTCTCCACCGTGGCAGAGGTACTACAACATTTACTAATAGTGTTCTCTGTCTGTAGTTTTAAAGAAAACTTACATACGGTACATATGAATATCACTTCTTCACCTGTTGTCTCGTTTCCCTCCATGTTTGCTGTTTACTTACTGCGGCTGCGCCACCCGGATCCCGTCTGTCTTAATAACAAAACACCAAAAAACAGTAATGATAAGTTTAGGGTGCCTCGAAAATGCAGGTGAGGAGGAGATAAACTGTGTAATAATCTACTTAACCATGGGTTTTTACCAGTGCTGACACACTAAGAAAGATGCATTCCTTTTTTATCCTCACAAACGTCAGGCTCGGACCACCAAACCAAATCAGTGAAGCTCGCCATCCCTAGCGCCAACATGTTTTTAATATGGCACAAATAATAACTTTGTTCAAAGTTCAACCATTGACAGCAATATAAAATCCCCTGGCATGGCAGCAGATTTGGTTTGGTGTTAAGATGACATCTTTCATTTTTCAGGACCGGCTACATCTGTCAAAACACCACCTGCCTTTCAGCCACACAACCACAGCAACCTCCATCCCCCGCCATCCCTCATGATTGTCTCTGACAGGCTGATGACAGATGTGTAAGTGAGCTTATATTCCAGCCAAAGCTTGTAAGCCCATCCCCCACACCCGTGCAGCCAGGCAACGTCATTAAAGGACAAACTGAGAAGTAGGTGTTTTTTTTAATGAGCTGATTTTGGCCAGACGTCAGGCTTCACCATGTCATACAGACGATTCATTTGCCGTACACTCATGTGGGATACGGAGCAAATCAATTTCTGGTGACCCATGTTATAGCGCTGACCCAGAAGGCAAGGCGTGGGAGTCAAAGGCGGAGGAGTGGACCCACAGAGAACAGCCTCTGCATTATAAAATGATTTACATTTCTAACATTTATTGTTTTTAATGATTGAACTGGAGAGTGGCTGTGTTTTAAAGCTGCTATTATACTTCTTGTATTTTTTCAAGTAGCCTGGATGTATATATATAGTTTTGCAGGCCTTTGTAGTTTTTGTATGCAAAGTGATGGGCAAACAAACCAAAACAGATAATTTGCAAGAAAAATGTTAGACATTTTGAAATGCAAACTTAAGATATTCTGGCTGGTAACAAAACATTTAAACATGTTTCAGTTGTGTTGTTTGCTACAAATATTGCAGTATTGGCCATACAGATCTTCCCTATATGATGGTAGTGGCCTTCTCATTGCAATGTAGGTGTTACCTTCTGACCAGTCTGCACAACTTTGCAGTTCTCTGGCACCATTGCACCTGTACTCACTAAAACTGAGGCTGTCGTCATTCTTTTTTAAACTTATTTGCACTGAAATGATCCAACATTTCTTCCTGAAACAACTCCTTTTGTCTAATAAAAAGTCTGATTTAGGAATTAAGATTTGAGTTGATCTGCTTGCAGACTGTTTCCTTCTGAGAGCTTGTTCTCGTCACTAACTGCAAAGGTGCCCTTGAGCAAGGTGACCAGCCTCCTGCTGCTACAGTGCATCTGCTCAGTGGTCAACAGAACACGACTTTGGCATGTAGGTGTATGAATGACTCTAATTAGCAGCCACATCCCAGACATGAAGAAAACACTGAGGATGTTGCTAAACTCAGAATCACAACATTTTTCTCTCAGTTTAATTAAAAGAAAAGTAATTTTGTATTTTCGTAGATTCTCCTAAAGGCGGCGGTGGTGGTGGCGGTGGTGGTGGTGTTGTGTCTCTGTTTCATGATCACTGTGCTGCCCACAATACCGGCACAATCTACTTTGTCAGCACATAAATCCTTTTCTTTATTATGGTGAGTAAATTTAAAATATGTCTATATAATCAGAAGATATAACGATAAAACAAACAAACAAGCACACAAACTACACACAACAAAACAACTAGATGCATTCAGAGAGAGCAGACCTCCAGCAAGTCACTGTAATTTTATTTATTTTATTGTTTTATTTTGCTGTTAATTGTGGGCATTATCTTTGAGTCAAAAGCTCTAATAGCAAAATTATCTCTAGCTCCTCATAATGAAGAATCCTTTTAACAAATTCTGGATCCAGGCAGTGATTTGGATCCCCCCCAAAATCTAATCACTCGCTCCTTATTCCATGTCTGAGATTTCCTGAACATTTATGTTTTGAGTTATGTTGCTAACAGACTGACAAACCAATGCCCCTGAAAACGACGACCACTCTCGACAAAGTGATCTCTACCAGGGGCCTCATTTATAAAACTGTGCGTAGCAACGATAACTACAGGTGGTGTACGTAGGAAAACAGGAGCACAAAAAAACTTTGATTGACCAGATGCCTGAGCCTGTTGATCTCCCGCTCCATCCTTCCTTCACTCGTGAACTAGACCCTGAGATACTCGAACTCTTCCGCTTGGGGCAGGACCTCATTCCCGACCCCGGAGAAAACACTCCACCCTTTTTTCAAATGTGGACTATAGTCTTGGAGGTGATTCTGATTCTCATCCCAACTGCTTTACACTCAGCTGCGAATTGTGCCAGTGAGAGCTGAAGAGCAGAGACGAAATCCTGAAGCCACCAAACCGAATCCCCTCAACACCTCGGCTAACCTAGAAATTCTGTCTATGAAAGTTATAATGAAAACTGGTGACAAAGGTCAGCCTTGGTAGAGTCCAACCCTCACTGGAAACAAATCTGATTTAGGAGCCCCCCAGGGACACGGTCGAATGCCTTCTCCAAG
>CM047994.1:26048897-26062456 GCA_026261665.1 Melanotaenia duboulayi | reverse complement strand
AGTTAAGTTAAAACCAGTGTCACGACCCGACTCTGAATGAGCTGCCAGAAAGAGAACTGTGGCCAGATTTTAAGAGTGAAACAGTATAGATGGATTGTCATGACAGTGGATGTGGTACAAACAAACAACACTAAAAAGCTGAACTAAGGGAGTTGGGCTTAGCTGTGAAGATAGATCAGGTTCAGGACACTGGTCTCTATGTTGGAGACACAGGTCTGATCATTTAGGGGCCATGAATGTGATGAGAGAAATTATGAACAGGTTCTGGATGCAAACCAGAGCAGGACCAGGCACTGACCAGGAAAAGAGGGGGGGCACAAATGCAATATGATTTTATATAATATTAAACTGATTATTACAACTAAAATGATCATCTAATGTAAAATATTGAAGAGAAACCTAAGTGAGCATTGGTTTGCTCTTGCTGTTGATACAAAACAGTAAAAATAGGCAGATTTCAGGCAAAGTCATGAATGGTGATTAATCATGATTAATTTGTAAGCTGTGAAAATCTGATTAAAAAATGTAATCATTTGACAGCCCTGATATAAACATATATGATATACCATATAAATAATAAAGGATAACTTTTGAATATTTAACACGATATAATACAAAATAGCTTAAAGTATAAACAGCTAATGTGTGTTTCTGTAATGTCTGCTTTGTGGAAAATGTAAACAGTTTTATTCTTTTCTCAAAGCTTTGGCCTCTGTGTTTTGTCAAATCATACACTTCATTAGTTTAATCACATTTACTTTGTCATGGAGACTCTGTGTCGTTAAACTAAATGTGCAGGTCAAATCTTTCATTTCCAACTAAGTCAACTAGCTTCTAGCTTAGACTAGACTGATAATTGTACTAGCTTTCAAACTAGAATGGTGGTGAAAAGGGTCACATTATTTTAAACTTATCACAGTAAAACTTCAATTTCTTTGTCATTTTCAAGTCGACAAAATACTGATTTGCATTCAGTACTTCATTAGTTCCAATACTATGGCTTGTCATCCATATGGATCTGCAATCGACTAGAAGGTGCTGTCGGAAAAAGACAAGGGGTCCAGAAAAGGTCTGAATTTGGGGTTTGAATCTGTGGGTCTCTTAGACGGGACCCAACAGAAGTGGAAAAGGAAACATCTGACATTGCAGATAGTAACTGTCACAACTACTTTTCAATATTAAAGTACCGTTACAGACAAGCGAAGAAAAAGCAATTTCCCCACTGAGGGACTAATAATGGTTTTCTTATTGTTATGGTTAAATTTAAAAAGTCATTAGCTAACTCACCGGCTAACACTATCAGCCAGAGATGCCCCCCCAATGGAAATGAAAAGGAAAAGTCACGTCACAGACAACAGTCCCCACAGCAGCTATAAAACACAAGATACTGATACAAGAAGGTAATGCAGCTCAAAAGTATTGTTTGAGAGAGAGAAAACAAGAATATGTATGTTTAACTGGTTAGGAGTCAGCCACTGACTACAGGCACAAACAAAAAGAAGAATGTCTTCTGAATATAGTCGCATCTTCCTTCCTCATAAAGCCTTGGTTTGACACTCCCTCGCTTTTATCCACCTGGCACTTGTAAAAAAAACTCCACAAGATCCTTCAGATTCAGTTAAACAGTTTACTTTAAAACTTCACAAATAATAATAGTAAATAAAACATAATTCCAAGAAATCAAATGAGAGAATGAGAGGTAATAAAAAACTGTGCGGCTCTACTTAATGCTTGCCTGACTGTTCTCTGATCAGGTAACAGCCCCATCCATCCTTACACGCCAAGCCAATCTAATTTGCAAGTCATTCTAGAGCCACAATATCCTCTTTGACGTTAGGAAGATGTCCTTGCATGTAATTAAATAAAGCATTTAAAAGTTTTCTTCTTATTTTTAGCTCAAATTAAATAATATCTAAATAATCTCATAATATGCATAAAATCTTTACCTTAGTAACTTAAACCATTACTTAACCTAAACTTGCATTCGGGTCCTACAGTAGTGGACTTCCAGCACCTCAGACACATTATTTCACAGTCAAATGTTTTAACTTCCAGCTAGTGTTACACAGTGCAGACAGTTACAAGAAATATGTAACTTAGGGAAATATTTGAAAATTTCTGTAAGGTGACATAAATATTAGAAATATGATGCTAACCTTATTGTAGTCTCTTTGTCCTCAAACGTCTCTTTACTGCCTCTTCTAGTTAAAAAAGAAATCTCTTGTTATTGATCAGTTCTTTGTGGGCAATAATACTATAATTTAAATTACAGGGCAGAAAAATTACAGTAGCGAGCATGTATTTTCCTGCAGGCCATTTACAGTAATATACTGTATACAAAATTTAAAATACCTTAGTCTCCACATTACAGTAACCCAGATTTAAACATCTGTTACACTGTGGGCAATAGAAGATGGAAAAGCATAGCCTGGTCTGATGAGTCTTCATTTCAGCTCCACATTTAATTTGGTGGAAACAACACGAAAGCATGGACCAAGGCTGGACTGATCAGGCTGCTGCATGTTGTAATGTGTGGGGGATGTTTTCTTGCATCACTTTTTTGACCACAGCAGGATGATGCACCATGTCACAAAGCTCAAATCATCTCCACCTGCTTTCTTGACCATGACAATGAGTTTACTGGACTTCAGTGGCCTCCACAGCCACCAGATCTCAATGCTGTGTGATGCTTTTATGTCAATATGGAGACATAAAATGTCTAAGGAATGTTTCCGACACCTTGTTGAATCCATGACACCAAGAATTAAGACAGTCCTGAAGGGAGGAGGGGTCCACTAGGTGGAACTGATGGTTTTGGAGTGAATTTTGTTTTGTCTCATCCGTCTCAGGTTCCACTGATCTATGTGTTCCATCTAAAACAGGGCTGTCCAGCTCCGGTCCTCAAGGACCAATCCTGCAGGTTTTCGATGTGTCCCTGCTCCAAAACCACCTGACTCAAATTAATGAGTAATTATGCAAAATTAATATGCTGTTGGATCCATTTCATTTAAGTCAGGTGTGATTAAAAATCTGCAGGACAGCAGCCTTCGAGGACTGACTTTGGACACCCCTGGTCTAAAAGCATTTCAGCTGCCAGTAGAGGGCACTAACAGTCCTGTTTCCACCGCCTGCAGCCCAGGTGTCCCTCTCTAGCATCAGCTCTACCTTCCATGTGCTTAGTGATTATTTATGGCTGTCATTTGTCGCATAAACACTTGTTTTTTTGTTTGTTTTTCTAATCACTTGAGCTGAAGTTATGGATGAAACTTAGAAGAGAAAGCCGTTTTTTATTTATATTTGGATTCAGTGATCATAAAAAACAAAAACATAAACATATTCTTACAAAAATAAAAATCGGAGACATAGGAGTGGAAATAAAAACATGTACACACTTATGTGTGAGAAGATTTTAATATTAAATCAATCAGTCGTCCTCTTTTTATTACTGCTCCTGCCCCGATCTGTTATTGGCTCTTGGGTGTCATAGGTTCACCTAGCCGGCCTGTGATTGGTCCGTTGAGTTGTCCGTCATTATGAGCGCCACGGCCGCTGCTTCGAGCAGCAGAGACGCGCCGCTGCTCCTCTACCCTTGCTGCTTAGTGCGTCGAGAGGCGAAGGGAAGAGGACTTTGCGCGTCTTGCTGTGCGTCCGTGGACCAAACAGTAGCAGCAGCGGCGGTGCGTCTTTTCCTCCTCCAGACCCGCAGGCATCCCGGGGAGCAGCATTGCATGCCTCGGAGGAGGAGGATACAGCCTTTTCTCTCCCTCTTTATTCTCCTTTTGACGGACTGAGACGCATATTTGGTGCTTTTTTTCCTGATGAGAACCGACACTGAGTGGCCGGAGACATGTGGACTAATCCGGGGAAAGTGAATCGCTTCTCGCTAGTGTGTTTTCTTCTCACATTGTGGGTCGAGGTGAGAACTTTATTTGATTCCACTCCGGAAGTTAGATGATTCTTTTGTTGGTGGTTCAACTCATGGATGAATCAAAAAGGGAGTTAAATTCCAGCCTTAATTGAATTGCTTGCCGACAATTGAATCATGTGATCTGAAATTTCTAAATCTGCGCTTCCTTCAGGAGATAAATTAGTTTGGCAGTTTTCCCACATTTTAAAATAGTTGACAGCTGCTTGTTTTATGTATAATAAGTCACTTGTGTTTTAGGTATACAAAATTGTTCGTTTTCCTCTTTAAAATATTAATACCAAAACGTTGATATGCTTCACATATTTGCAGCTGCAACATCTGCGACAGTAAATGTCCCCCGTACATAACAAAATGATGTTTATATATATATATATATATATATATATGTGTGTGTGTGTGTGTGAAAATTTCGTGTCTGTATGTCACGTAAATAAAAATAATGAAAAGTTTATTCTAGTTTAAAATTAGACACCAGGATTATAAGATTGGTATCTGTGTAGTGTACAGCTGCAACCTAAACTGCAAAGTGAGCTGAATTGGAGCACCAAGTCTAGTTACCTAGCCCTGAAATTCAGCTGTTCCACTGTACCGTAGTGAGGAGCTGCAGAATGACTTTACGCTGCATAAATAAATAAATAAATAAATGTGGTGCACTGGCCGTTTTGGAGACTTGTGTGAAATTTGTCTTCAAAACACTGTGGCGTAAAAAAAGGTGCGCACTCAAGGTTGCAGACATGAAAAACATTTTGTTTTTACAGTATAGCCACCTGACTGTCCCCCACTGTGCCCCTTCAGGTGTCTCAGTCCACGGGTTACTTTGAGCTGCAGCTGATTTCGCTGGAGAACCCCAGAGGTCAGCTACTAAGCGGCGACTGCTGCGACGCGGAGAAGAGTGCGGCGGACGGTCAATGCGGCGCGGATGAGTGCGACACCTACTTCAGAGTGTGCTTAAAGGAATATCAAACGGAGGTGACGACCAGCGGAGCGTGCACCTACGGCTCGGAAACTACTAAGGTTATCGGTGGGAATACTTTTCAGTTCAGAGGCGGCCAGAAATCCGGCCAGAATCGGAACAGCGATGTCGGGAAGATCATCATCCCCTTCCAGTTTGCGTGGCCGGTAGGTGGATCATGGCACTGACTATCCAGCTTTTACTCATTGTGCACATCCTTTTTGCTCTCTTGTTTGTAAATGTTGGATCGTATATGCACAAGAGCAGAAATAATTTAAATTATCTGAAGTCAGGACCAATTCTGCTCTTTTAGCAGAGTTTTTTTTTTGTAAGTGTGTTAAGATTTTTAAAAAATTATTTAATGTTTGTGATTTGGTGTCAAAATTACAAATGGGAGATGGATGGTTGCTTCAAGGTGTAATCTGACTCTTTGCCACAGTTACCTGTAAGAAGCCCCATATTAGTGTTATTTCTCTCCTGCGCGTGCCATTGTGCCTACTTTTGGTATCTCAGTATCGTCATTTCGCTCTTTAGTTACACCACATGCCGCTCTGGGAGCTTTTGAGAAACATTCTGATGAAGGAAAAGCCCTGACCGCGCTTGACGCGCGACTTTTACGCACGGCTTCTGTGCAGTTGTGTCTCAGTTTGATGAGTTACTAAACAATCCGTTGCTTGTGTTGCTTCAGCGTTTGATGAAAGAGGAAGGGGGTGGGGTGATGATGTTTGGCTGAAGGAAAGAAGGATTTTCAAGTAATGCTGATTAAGACGTAGCAGGTAACTTATTATCTTAACCAAACAAAACTTAGAGCCAACCAAAACCTGCTCCCGATCCTCACTTGGAGAGGGAGCGTGGGAAAGTGGATCGGTGCTGGCAATCAGAGCTGTATGAAACTGTTGTTTACATCAATAGATTCTTATCGGGAAGGTTTTGTGGTCAGAGTGACGTATTGTGGAGGAGGCGTCACAAGTTTGATTCCCAAAACAGCGAACTGCTTAGCTGGTAAAATCATCACTGTGTCACTATGAGCCAAACTGGAGTGGACTAACGGAAGTGAAGAGCCACAAACACATCCATTAATAACATATAATATTAATAATAACCTCTAAAGTGATGGCCCTTTTATGAATCACAAAACAGTAAACAAAATAGGCTTTTAATAAACTGCAGCTTTAAATATCGCCTCTGGATGCAGGTACGAGTGAGATATTTTGAAAAATGAGTTGAAGTTTTTGCAGATTTATTTCAGATATTTTTATTTTGTTTTGTTTAATGTTTTTAATTTTTTTTTGCAGATAAAAAAACAATGTAAACATATGACTTAACTTTGGGAACAGATGATGCACTAAAAATGTAAGATATCACCATCAAAAATGTTTAGCAAAACATTAAATAATTTGCAGACGTATATATTTTTGAAAGAATCTGGTAGAATAGCGTCACTGCAGCTATATAAATACTTGAAAGCATGGAAACGCCGTCCATGTGTTGATGTCAGAATCTACATATCGAGTGCATTGTGTGCTCGGCTGGCTACATGACCTCTCCATTCATCACTCCCCATGGTCAGCTGTCAGCAGACGGAAGATGGAAGTAGTAAGTTGGGGCCCTGTGGGCAGATATGGTTACCACTAAGTTGTATGTGACACAGGCGGTGGATATCAGTGTCACTAACTACTCAAACAAGTGAAGATCCTCGGTCAATCTGGGCTGGGGATGCCTTTACCTCACAGCTTCTCAGGTTCACGCTCTGTTCGATATTGGGTCATTGTCTTGTTTGGTGTGTGTGAGGTCAAAATTTTCCACTATCTGGCCGGGAGGGGTAGAGGAGTGTGTGTATGATTGTGTGTGAAGATGAGGGACATAAATGAAGGAGGGTATCAGCACTCAGCAGCCTCTTCTGATGAGATTTTGAAGCCCTAAAGAGTTAAAGGTTGTAGATTTTATAAAAGCTAGCACGCACATGTTGGTTTGAAGTTAAAGAAATGTCAAAGCCACAGATGAAGCCGATGAATCTTCGTCACCATGATATCTTGCAGCGATGCATACATTCAAAAGTGTTTTCTGTGTCTATGTAGAGCTACTGTACAGTCTTGAACTGATCTTCGTTTCTTAACACATGGCCAGAAAAACAGGAAATAGGACGAGTGATTTAATAATATGTGCAAACCCAAATGGAAGTGCAAGTTTAAGTCAAAAACACATTTTAGAATTTTATGAGCTTTAGAAATGAATATTTGATCTGAACTGAGCTTTTTGTCATTTAGTCTTTAGGAATAGTTCTCCTTCTTGAAGGACATTTCAAAGCTTTTTTTTTATTGTGTTCTCCGTCCAGATGATCCCACACTGCTTCAGTAATGTTGAGGTCTAGGTCCTGGGGAGGATCCAYCCCTCCATCACACTTATTGCTACTGATCCTCAGTCCAGTTCTTGTGTCATTTGACATACCTCAGCCTTTTCTCCCTGTTTCCCTTCCTTAAGAATGGCTTCTTGACAGAGACGTTTCCATGAAGACCATTTCTGATGAGGTATCGATGAACAGTAGATCACCTGATTATTTCATTTGCTAGATTGTTATTCATAGATACACTGCTGGCTCATCCTTTGAGTTAGGTGCATTTTATGTTCGACTGATTCATAGGTTGGTTTTTAGTTCCTTACTAAAAACAAAAATATTAAACATGGTTAGATCCAAAGACTTGCGTATGAAAAAATAAGAAAAGCAGCCTGCGTAAGCCCTTCAGACATCTAGAGAACTATTGTTCAAAACCATTCCTAATGCCTGTTACTGCCTTTAACTGTTGGTCCATGACCGGAGACTCCGGACAGGAACAGACGGCCATCAGACACTATGTCAAGTATTTCCAGTTTAGTTTGAATAATGACAACACTGGACAACTAGGATGTCATGATCTGTGGGTTTTAGTTCTGTTTTTGGGTCTGGCTTGATTTGTGGTCTTGCTTTATGTTTTGGGTCTGGCTCTTCAGTGTTCCAGATTTATTTCCTGATCTCTGGGCCCACCTGGTCCTCTGCTGCTGATTACCCCACCTGCTCTTCATCTGTTTATGATTTCCCTTGGTATATCTTTTGCCTGGTTTCTTTTGTTTTTTGCCAGTTCATGGCTATCCTGACACTGGTCGTCATGCAGGTTATGTCTGAGTTTTGTTGGCTTTCATTTAGTTCTGTGTACATCCTGCTTGAGAAGCACATTCTGTTTTAAAATAAAATGCTTATGTTCCCGTCTCCCATCTCATTTGCGACCTACTCGTCATCTGACCCAGGTATGAAAGCATCAGAGAGGAGCTTCACATTTCTACTCATTATAAGCAAAACCAAGCTACACAATCTCTTTATCCCTGTTTGGGGAACGATGCGCTGTCATTCCATGCCGGTGTCTTGTGTGTCAATTCAGAGAAGAAATTGATTTAAAGTTGAGCCACCACTGCAACAAAGGTAGCCACAGAATCACACTGGTGTCCACATGTTGTGTTTTTTTTTTTTAATCCAACAATAGGCTGTCGGTCAGCTGATTTCTTGATGCCAGTCTGCTGTCTACGAGCACACACTGATGAGATGCTGAGCTGCTTCTGTTTGGTCTGTGTGAATTACCACTGGGGGACAGCTGGACTGGGACATCATTCTTTGTGCCGATAAAGGTCTTGTGTTGACATCTGCTTGTTGAGGATCATTGTTGTTCATGTTTTTAAATTCACTGTAAATGCAGCACTAAGAACTGCTGACTCTGCACAATGTTTTCATGGATTTCTCTCATGATTATCTTTTCTTCTGAGTGCTCGTACTTTAGATTGGCCTTATATCCACCAAATTTGAAACACAGTTCAAGTTTAGTATTTGTATACTAGAGATTGTTTATATTAAAAGCCACAATGAGAATGTCTTTTTTTATTAGGGTGATAAAGCTTAACCACAATGTCTGATTTCAGTGTGCTGCTTTTTAACAAGCAGTTTTTAACAGTGTGTTTTGGTCCGTAGCCACTGGTGCTTCTATAGTTGACCCCTTCGGCTGGCCTCGGTATCTGGGCCAGTGGTCCTGACATGAATTAGTTGCGAAAGAAGAGCATTGTTCTGCTCTCTCCTCGTCTTCCTCAACAATCATTTCCCCTTCATGTTAACCCCTCTGGCTGTTTGGGTCTGTAGTGGCATGTTTTTTATCATTAAAAGCAAGGAGGAGAGAGGGATTGAATGATAGGAGGAAAGGGTGGCTGATGGGTCAGAGAGAAGAGTGAAGAAGCACCCCCCCTTTTTGTGAGCTTTCAGTCATGAGGGAGGCGTAATTCTAGGATGGAGACTTGTTAGATGCTTTCTTTTTCTTAATTTTTTTTTCTTTTTTTTAACCATTTGCAACAAGAACAAAAACAAGCATTTACTCCTTCTCTTCTTCCTTCGCAGCTCCCTCTCTTAGCCAAACCTTACCCCAACCCTCCATCTCCTTCTCACTCTCTCCTTATGGGGTATTTTTAGAGCCGCTGTCCTCCCCTCACCCCTCTGTAGTAAATCAAGGATCAAGAGGGCGTACTCCTTCAGTTTCATAGCCCACTTTTTTCCTTGTCTGCCCCGTCTCTTGCCAGAATTTCCTCCTCAGCCTGGCAGAGCTGCAGGGACAGAGGTGGAACAGCTGCTGTTTGGAAACCTCCTGCTTCTCCTTGTAGAATAAATGTTTTTGTGAAATGCATTAGGAAAACAGGCCACAATTACAGCACGCCCAGCATGAGATCGTGTATCTGAAAGGAGTATCAGTGAGCAATCACAAAGTGCAATGTTGGATGACAGCGAGTCACTGTACGCCTTGGTTGTCCTGTGATGCCGTCGCCACTGGCTGCTGGCTTGTTCGGCTCATTTGCAGAGTGCATCCTTGGCACCGTGTCCAGCTCTGCCATCAGGAGCTCTTTGCACTTTGGTGATGGTGATGTGATGAGTATGGGAATCCCACCTGGATGAAGCTGTATGGTTGGTACGTTATGAAATGAAGGGACTACAGATTAAAAGGAGCTCATATGCTATCTCTGGCACATTTATATTTTAAATTCAGATTGAAATGCTGATTAATGTTCTTTTAAAAAGAATAAATATTATATTGACTGGGTAACAGGTTCTGCCTTGGTAGGATTTTGATTTGATTCATGAGCCAGAGATGAATTTGCGATAAAACATATACTGATGTTTATTTCTTGATATCTATCAAGGTTGATGTATTGATGAACACTCACTGGCCACTTTATCACATCCACCTGTTCAGCTGCTAATACTAATATCTATACTACTAATACACTAATATCTAATCAGCCAACCACATGACATCAACTCAACACATGTAGTCATATAGACATGATGAAGTTTGAACTGAGCATCAGAATGAGGAAGAAAAGGGGATTTAGTTGTCTAGACCAGAATGTCTTGTTGGTGTCAGAGGAGAATGGACAGACTGGTTGGAGATGATAGAAAGACAACCAAGGTCTGCAGAACAGCATCTCTGAACACACATCACGTCCAGCCTTGAAGCAGATGGACTACAGCAGCAGAAGACACACCGGGTGCCTCCGGCCAGCTAAGAACCGGAAACTGAGGCTTCAATTCACACACACTCACCAACACTGGACATTAGAAGATGGAGAAATGTTGCTGGTCTGATGAGTCTCTATTTCAGCTCCACATTCAGATGCTAGACTCAGAACTGGGTGGAAACTGAAAACATGGATCCATCCTGCCTTGGATCAATGCTTCAGGCGTGGTGGTGTCATGGTGGGGGGAGGTTTTCTTGGTCCACTTTGGGCCCCTTAGTACCAACATGGCCTGGTTTAACCAGCACAGCCTACCTGAGTATTGTTGCTGACCATGTCCATCCCTTTATGACCACAGTGGAGCATCTTCTGATGCTACTTCCAGCAGGATAATGCACCATGTCACAAAGCTCAGATCATCTCCACCTGCTTTCTAGAACATGACCATGAGTTCACTGGACTCCAACAGCCTCCACAGTCAGATGTTGAATTACAAACATAAAAAAGCATCTTAATAAATTAAAATAACTTTGTGAAACCCTGTATACATACATGAACCCTTTTTTCTGATTAGGCAGGTTGATCTGATGTGTCTCCTCTGTCTGTCCAAGCCAAAAGCCTCCAGTATGACCACATCTAGGTCCTGTTACGTGGTGTAATCTTGGTTTACCTGGCGGCCAGAAAGTGTGCGCTCATCTTTCCCATGCCAGTTCCATGTCAGATGACCTGGTTCTGGTCCAGGGCACGTAAATGTGTGTTTAGCTGTGGCCAGTGCTTCAGGTGATTTTAGTTTTATGTGTAGCTGATGTGTCCACAAGTGCAGCTTTTCTGCTTGCAGTTATTACACCATGAGGGTATTAGTATATATAATTATGTTACGTTTAGGTTATGATGAAGTTTCTTTAAGTAGTCGTAATAAAGTTGTCATAAGCATAATTTTGAACGTGTTATGATAAATCAACACTGAGCAGAGTGAACTGTGACTGTAATGAAGGGAAAAGCAGTGTTGAAAATGATGCTGAAAGGTTTATAAATGAAGTGTGACGTAAACCTGTGGATGTGTTTTGTCTATTCTCAGTTTGTAATGCGAGTGTTGGTGAAGCACAGCTAACGAAAGGCATGTGTTGGGTTTAATTTCCTTTTCGAGTCTTTTTCTACAGAGCTAGAGCTCAATCAAGCCTGAACACGCAGTGAGCCCTTTGAAAGAATCGCGGGCTGTAAGTCAGGCTTGGATGTTTATCAGCTCAGTCTTACATTTGTCCCCCTGCCTACCAAATGATCTACCTAAACAGAACAGAATGTGTGTGTTAGGAAACATTTTGCTGAAGTTAGTTTGTTCTTGAATAGAGAGTGTGTTCACATTTTCACTTTCCATTTTTTTTGTCTTGTAAGGCATGGAAAGGTTGTAGTTTTCTATTTAGTTCTTTCTTAATTCACAAAGAGGGTGTGAAAGCTAATTTTCTTTAGATTTTATAAATCTAATCAATTCTTAATGCTTATTCTTTTGGGAGATTTTATTACCTCCTCCAAGGTATAGGCCATGAATTCAGTAGCGTTGGTCTGTATGACTGCTCCTAGCCAAAGCAAAGCCAATCATTCAGAATTAATCCATGCCTTCATCACCACTCGACTGGACTACGGTAATGCGATGTATTTAGGGTTAGTGAGTCTTCCATTGCTCGCCTCCATATGGTACAGAATGCTGCTGCACATCTTTAAAGCAGCACACGTAAAAAAAGAACACATAAAACCCGGTTTTAACGGGTTTAACTGTTCATTTTAGAATCCAGTCAAATTAGTTTATTTGCTTTTAAATCTCTCCAACACCCTACCTCGCTGAACCCTTACACACCTTCACGCTCTCGATGGTGCCGACAACAAAGCGTAAGCTCCGAGGCGATCCAGTCTTTGCTGTTGCTGGAACGACCTGCCTCTGCATATCGGACCGGCCTCCTCTTTGCCTGATTTTAAGTCTCTTCTTAAAACTGCTCTCCATGGCTTTTTGATACTCCTGGATGTTGACACACCATTTTTTTTTATATTTTAGCTTGTTTTATTTTGTTGATTTTATTGTTTTGATTGATATTTTCTTTTGTAGAGCACTTTGGGCAACTGTTTCAAAGTGCTTTATAAATAAAGTTGGATTGGAAAAAGTTGTTGGTGGATTTTGATTAAATGTTCAGGTTTTCTTAGAAATGGAATAAGAAAGTGATTAGATATTAGAGTTGATCCGGATCACCGTCTGGATTGAGGAATTTTTTTGAAGAATTGTTTCTTAGAGCTTCTAACTCAAAAAAATTGACACATTTATTGGAAAAAAAAACTAAAATGTCTTGATGGAGGTCTGCTCTCTCTCTCTCTCTCTCTCTCTCTCTCTCTCTCTCTCTCTATTTCTTTTTTTTGTTTGTTTGTTTGTTTGTTTTAGAATTTGCAGTTTACTTTTAGCCTGTCAGATAAATGTCCTTCTCTACCCCCCACTATTTTTTTTTTTAAGATGGAGGAGCTGGATTTCCTAACATACATGTCATTCTTTTTGTGGTGAAATAAACTAAACCAAAGGAGTAAATTCTTCAGAGTTCATGCAACCACACTCGGCACAAATACACCCTGACTCATCGTTTGCTTTCTCCAAAGTATATTTAAGAAATCAAATGGGGAAAAAAACCTCTGCTGAAGTATTGCTGCACTGTTCTGGTGCATGCTGCTGCAGCATGGACGTCACGCAGCCTGTTGTAAGCATTCACTCCACAGGGATTGGGTGAAGGTTCAGCAGGGTTTCTCAACCCATGTGGGACTAAAATCTCTGACAGTAATCTCTGTTACTCAACCTCCTCCTCATGGAGGAACCCCTGCTACACTCTCTCACACTTCTGAACCCATAACGATGCAGCACAGAACCAAATCTTCCCTGTTTCTTTCTTTTTTTGTCAGTAGCCGAGGAAAGTGAAAGATTATATTGCAGTAGATTGATCTTTAAGGATATGTCAGGTTTGCTAATACTTTTGTCACATCTCATTTTGAGACCATTGCAGTCAAATTTAGAGAATTGCTAGATTCATCAACCTTAGCTGCTTCAGCCTAACAAAAACAGACTGAGAGAGCTGCGACCGACACATTGCTGTTTTCTTTTACGTAGGCCTGTCGCGATAATCAATAAGC
>CM047994.1:26034393-26047961 GCA_026261665.1 Melanotaenia duboulayi | reverse complement strand
TTACGTTTCTTATTGTAGTAGCTTGAACACAACATGTCCATTGTTGTAGAGGCAGTATCAGTGTTTGGCTATATGTGAAATTCTATTGATCATAAATCCACCTGGAATGACGCTGCATGTGCAGTCGCTTATAAATAACAGTTTAGAAAACGTCATGCTTCATCATGACTATTTTGATGAATTCAAGTAAAACACCAAAACTCTTGATGTTTTTCAGGAATTCAACCTGTTGAGCATCAGTTCTGTCAGCAGGACGGATCGCTTTGACTGAGTGTAGTGATGTTAGGCCTAACTTAGCTGAAACAGCTGTGCAGGATTTGTTCCGTCTCCAGTCGTCTCTATTCTGTCTCCATTCTGTCTCCATTCTGTCTCCATTCTGTCTCCATTCTGCCCTCTTGTGCAGACATACAGCACCATCAAAAGTCTGGATATACTTACCCATTAGATTTATGGGAAAGTGTGTTTAAATATTTCACTACTAGTTTAGATCGTCCGCCCTATTTGACACCTTTGGGGTATATTTAGTAGCTTTATGTTTATCCAGATGCAGGAAACAAAAATGGAAAATTAGATAACAAATCCATCCGATTTCTGACTGAGTGAAAATATGCTAATAAAAAAATCCCAGATGTCCCGCTGCTGCTGCTCTGGAAGTTTGCATACAAGATAAAAACATGTATACTTGGCTGGTGGATTTTTTTTTAATCCACTAATCTCCTTGTGCTGCCACTCTGGCCTTAAAACAAAGTTAGTGCCTGTGTATTGGAGCAGGGCCATTTATTTGTCACATCTGTCCTCAGCCGGTCCGGGTTTTCTCACGGCATGAATATCACTTTCCCCACGGCTCTGTGGAAACGAGGCTGCCTTAAACCTTTTGTCACTGCACCTTTCAGCATGAACAATGACTTTATACCTCAGCTTTTGTACCCAGATATTAAGTTATCAAGGCAAGTCGGGGAAGGGCACAGGATTCGCTCATATAAATGGAAACAGAGCGAAATGGAGACTGAAGCAGCAGCTATGATGGGCAAAATGTCAGCAGCTGTACATCATTTATAAGGCTTCTCTCTGGCTGCTCGGTAGAGTGCAACATGTTGAATCTGGTATTCATGCCTGCTTTAGGTGTTGGCTTCTCACTCTACAAAGCTGTGAGTTTATAGCTGCATCATGTTGTGCCTGGAGGAGGAAAACTGAAAGGAAAAAAATGCTTTGAATCTCTGAGGTCCATCTTAAGGAGTTTGTTTTCCTCTATCTTCTGACTCAGAGTCTCCCATCTTCAAAATGGGTTCATTTCTGGAGGGTTTCATGAAGGAAGAAGAGTGAAAGTTGATGTTACCGTTGGGTTGACATGCTAGCAGTACATGCTAACACTAAAGCAATAGCCTAAGATTTCTGATCAAAAGTACACGTTACACATGAAGGGAAATAAAAATCCACCGAAGAAAAACAAATGAACATACTGGACTTTCAGCTGGCAGGGCTCTGCAGAATGTGGTAACAAATAAATAGAATAATTATTCAATTATTTATTTAGTCTTTGTTATTGGTGGGCATTTAACTCATCAGGAGCAGTCTGGAAAAATTTCACGTTGAAAAAGAAGGTTTCGTGTTTGTTTACTTACCGCTTGAGTTTGCTCGGTAGTTAAATGAGAAGATGGCACTGCTGTCCCGAAGGCTGTCAGTCCAGATTGTTCTCATTTGGAGCCCCATGTCCATTTAATTCCTTATGTTTTTAAGTTGCTTTGGATAAAAGAGTCTACTAAATAACTAAATCAAAATGTAAAAATGGGTTTTCACAACTTAATGTCAGAAAGTTTTCCTTCAGAAAGGAGGTACAGTATCATCAATCTACGCAGTTTTTCTCCGGCTCAGGTGATGCTTCCTCCTCTAGTCAGGATATAAACACAGGTAAAATAATCCTGTTTTTACTAATAATTAAATTGGAATTTTGCGTTCAGGATTAAATTTAGACCTAAAAACTATGTAAATGGTTCGATGTTTAATTGTCATGTATTTATACCAGTTTAAGCCCTTCATATGTAAAACTGTTGTGGATTAGTCTCTTACCGAGATGATCCCACACACACAAGTTTTAAAATGCTCATGATGCTAATGATAATGATGATGATGCCCCAGCTAAGAGTCTCTTAGATTTTTTTATCACATTCTCAGTTTTTGTCCAATATTTCTGCAGATGTTCCTTCTGTCTCTGAAAGCCTTTTTACTTCTAGCACACCTCATTCTCCTTTGTAACTCTTGCATATGGTAGAAATGGGAAAATCACATGCCCGTACCTGTACACACCTCCTAAAGAAAAGCTGAAATTAGTTTTGACGGTGATTGTGGTTGTGCTACAAAGATAAATCGTAAATCAGGAGTTCCTGATTGGTGGGCATGAGAGAGTCACATACTTTATGTATTTGTTGTTAAATTTAGTGCAGACATACTGTCAGTGGTAACGCGATTACTGATGAAGAGATGAAGAGGTACTAAAACAGTTATTGTAATCAGATTTTATCTCTGTCAGTGCTCATGCCCTTTAGCTTCGTATTGCTGGGTTTATTATGAGGTTGAAAACGGTCTCTGCTGAAGTAAACAAACCTACGTTAGACAGTAAAGATCTCATTTCTTTTCAGTTATATGACTGAGTCAGGGGCACTAACAGTGTTTTTCTCCCTCATACATACACGGCATGGAAGCTCTATGAAAGACCGGTTCACAGGATTCCTCTTCGCAGCTGAAGGAGCCGGCATGACCTGGAGCGGCAGAAATAGCTTTTCACGCGTTTGGTGTGGGAAAAGTGAATTGGGTCATTTCACATTCTGCAGCTCAGTATAAAGACCTGATTAGATTAGCTTTGATTAGATTTGCCGGCTGAACGAGGCCTCCTTGGGGAGGATTGGTGCTGTGAGATCTCCTCGGAGAGAAGAGGTGGCAGTGGATGGAGGAGCGGTGGGCTTGTTCTGTTAATGACGCGCTAAATTAACCATCCGAGCTCCTCTCTGCCAGGAGCAACATGTTTTATTCATGTCAACAGTCTAACAGGTGTAACTTGACAGGTGTTGCAGCTGCTTTTTTTTCTCCTTCCTCTGATCACATCTCTGGAAAAGTTGCTAATTGGGTCTTGCTGTCAGGGTGTGGAGGTTGTGAGAGGACCCAGATGCTGGCTGCTGAGGCAGAAGGCAGAACTTGTAGCAGGAATTAAGGTTTTATTTACATGGACTGAACAGATAAAACAGTGAACACACGACGGAAACATGACATGAAGACTACAGTGACCTGGCAAGGATGAATAGAAACCAATGAGCTAAAATACGGACTAAGGAGGAGCAGGTGAAGTGAGTGAGCAAACAAACCAGGTGTACTAATGAACAGGAAGCAGACCAGAAAACACACAAGAGGAATGAACTACAAAACAAACAATGAACCCACAGGGACGGAAAACTCAACCAAAAACACAGATCATGGCACTTCATCTGAGTTTTTAGTTAAAGAGACTTTCTTACTGATTTTTACTCCATCTTTTTTTACACCATATTTCGAAGTGATGACTTGATGCTTCCTAAACTCCTGGTTTCAAAAAGACTAGATGGCAAACTCCATCCAGCGCTTCAAAAAGGGATAGGACCAGATATGGTCAAAAGGTCCCATTTTTATGCAATTGATTATTTTCTAAATTTATTTTTTTATTTTAGTGGAAGATATTAGATCATAGAAACAATTGATATCAAAACTGTTTAAATGTGGTCCATTTAATATTGTACTTTCTCAGTGGCTTCATGGCTGCTTCCATCTTTTATAGACTATAGATGTGCCAGAAATTTGCGTTTCTCTCCTAATCATTTATTAGCTTTGATACTGAGGGAAATACTTTCTATTAGGTATCTGACTGATATTTCTTTGTTCTAACATGAAAGTGGTTACTCGTGATAGCTGCTAAATTTCTTATTTTCTCTGTATTAAGCATTTCTCTGCTAGCTCAAAGTTGTTTGAACAGAAGAAATCTACCAGTCAACCTGTGGTTGAAGGTTCCCTGAGTTTTATTCATCACTAAGTCGGACACTCAAAATTGAAAAAGGAGACCAATTTGAATTACCATTAGTTCTCTGTTAGACCCAAAAGATGTCCTGGTTAAAGGCGGATGTATACTCGCGCAGTGCCTGCGTGCAGTCGGCTACGGCGTAGCTGACACTGCTGAGTTTGCTCTTGCATTTGAGCGTAGGGGTTACGTATCGTTTTGGTGTCGTTTTGCAGTTTCTCCTCCTAATCTGAAGGTGGCAGCAGGGGTGGTATCGGCCGGTAATCTCACCAGGTCGAAGTTCTTTTAATGGTTCTCTTCAGTTCGGTAGGAATCTTCTGTTATAACCAACATTGGTGTCTAGCGGAGCTACGGCGGTGACGCGGCGCGAGTGTAAATCCGCCTTTAGCCTCAGCTTAACCTCAAACTAAGACTGTTTCATTGTGGTACGTTCATATAACCACAAACCACACATTTTCAATCAGACCTTTACCTTTTTTCATACTCTTTACCCTTGAGCCTATTTTTTAGGCCTCGTCTACTAAAATTGTATACCCATAAGGAGTCATTGGAGACAGTAAAGGGGACACTTGGGAGATTCGTTAAGTTGAGTGAATATCAGTATATTTGTTACTGATGAAGAATAAGGGAAGATGGCACAAATGAAAAAGTTTAGGCTCACCTAAAAAAAGAAAACTGTCAGAACGAACATGAACATCCTTCTGGAATTACGAGCTAAACTTATATAAGATTTTAGTTGAGTATGTGACTTTGTTTATGAGAGGTTTTAATCCAGATCGTTCCGGAGGTCTCTAAAATGGCTGTTTTTGTAGTTTAACATAATAATCTGTTCTTAAAATCACCCAATCAGGAGACTCGGGTTTTAAAAGGATAGAGGAAATGCCCCATCTCTTTACTTTCGCGCCTCAGAACAAGGAGCCTGTGGTAGTTTCTAAAACTTTTTATTGTCGGAATAACAGCTTTGCTAGCATGATGGGGACAATCTGTGATGAGGATTGATTGATTGACGGATGTTCAGTGATTGGTTAAACATAAGTAAACAAAAAATGGCACAAAAATGCATGAACAGTGGTACAAACCTGGCAACCCTAGCCTTCAGAAATCCAATCAAAATACAAAGACATGGGTCACCAGTGGAGCCCTTGGTTTACTGAGCCGATATGAAGAATTATGACGTCATATTAACACCTTTATTACCCACCAACAGGTGGTTATGTTACTTGAGCATCTCTAGCTCAGTATACATGCAACCGAAGAAAAATCCCTTAAAGATATCTTAGATTGTTCCTCCATGGTCCTCAGACAGCACTTACATGCAGACATAAAGATCTACATGTATTTTGTCACCTGTCCATGTCTGTTAAAGTCCACAGGGACATTTTTATAGATGATGTGTTGATCCCAAAATTTATGATCATGTGGGTCAAGTGTGGTGTTTCTACATGTCGTTTATCGACATCCACTGAACGGTAACCTGAAGCACATGCCTATCATTTCCCTGCTAGTTTTTTTTTTATTTTATTTATATTGTCAAAACTTAAAGATTTTAGGATAATATTTTAACTATACTGACACCGTGTTTTTAGCATAAGTGTCTCTGTTTGCTTTTGTTGCAGTTGAATTTCTTTGCTGGGTTTTAGCACGATACAGGCCGTTTGAGGCTTCGTACATGCGAAAGTGACACGAACCCTTCCGAGGAACTCCCAGTGACCAGCGCTTCTGTGGAAGAAAGCTTATTAACATGCGTGATAAACAGAATTCATAGCGTGTGGAGCAGCTCCAGACTGTGCGGTACATTGTTCCTGCTGAGTGTAAAGCAGTAATTTATTCATTGAACAGGTGAAGGCGGTGAGGAGTGGGCTTGTTTCTCCTTCCCTAATGAAAACTCAAATCCCTCTGACTCCTGTAAATTGGTTCGGAGGTGTCAGGTGTCCCAGCCCGCCCGCCCTCCCCCTCCNGGTGCACATGCGTGTGCATGTGCTGACACATGTATGCACAGTTGACTCGTAAAATCTTAAACAAGGGACTTGACAGTTTGATCCTGAAGTTCGTATTAGTCACGGTGCACATAAATACACACTTGAGTACAGTCACACACATCAGCCTGCTCTAGAGCTGAGGGAAAGGTGTGTGTGAGCTGGTCTCTGTGATATTTAAGATTGATTACGAAGGGGAGATTGATGATGATGATTATGATCATGTCTAATTCTTTTTATTAAATATAAATAATTATTATCATAGCATGACAACAAGGTGTCTGTTTAAAGGGGTTTATTGTGTCTAGACATTTAAACCTTAGAGAAAAGTAGAAGATCTCTACATTTATTAGTATAAATTTCTTTTTCTCTCATAAAATATACAAAAAAATTGTCTGGGCATCCATCAGTTTGAGAATGAAGTGAGATGAAGAAAATGAGGCTGAGTGATCAGCGGGAGTTCGAGGTGTTTAGAGCAACATGTCTTCGTTATATAGTTTTCAAACCTCTGAAGTTGCTGCAGTTCCTCTAATATGAGTCATGTCGTTGCGATGATGGATTTGGTTTGTTGTTAAATTAGTTTGAGGGTTTGGCAGTTTGTTTGAAGTCAGTGTAAAATCACACTACGGATGTAAGTTTTTACTTAAAATGAGTCCAGAAGTAAAAAAAATGTATTTTTTAATCGATGTTAATTATTAAGAGTTGACAAAAACAATTATTCATGATGAATTACTACCCTGTAAACAGTCTAAAATCTTAAATTTTAATAGATCCTCCACATTTCTGAGACTGCAGATGTTCTTACTAACTGCTAGTTACCGGAGTAACTAAACAATACGACTAAAAATTGTTAAAATACAGATAATAAGAAAATTGTCATTGATCAATGATTTTCTCAGGCCAAAATAGAGATCAATAAAACTGGTTTTTCATCTATTTTTTAGTGAAGTTGTTGTAATTCATCAGATGAAAAACATAGTTGATGTGCGTTAGGATTAAAAAAGGCTACTGACTAGCTTCTCCTGGCTTGGGACTCAGATATTCTTTGTTTTATCCATCCAAATATTCTTTTCCCAGCGGTCACACAGCATGTTTACGTGCTGCGTTATGTTTCAATCAGGATGTTTGATGCCGCAATATCAGAGCAAAATCAGAGAAAAGACCAACATTGTGTAAAGATTGGTACCACTTCAAACTAAATAAAAGTGAAAATGAGGTGGTGTCCATTGTTAAACGGAGTTAGCTTACAGCTCAGCATCAGTGTTTACAGCATCGAAGCAGAAAGCTGCCAGTTGGCACATCCAGTCCTTGGCGACGACTTTAAACCTCTTAAGGAATGATCTTCCATCCTTTTTTTTTACATGGGTTTTTGCCTTGAAAAGAAAATGTTCTTTAGAAAGTTGTTGTAATTGTTGGAATAATCGATGCTCGATTATCTAATTGATCATGCACCACTGTGTTAGTTTAGTTACTAGTTCTTAACCTTCCTGCAGCTTGTTCTTTAGACCATCTCCATCTAAAACACAAGAATAAAACAATATTAGGACCCCGAAATGACCTTTAATTGAGTTGTTGGTCTGTCTTTTCCTCTGCTCTGTCTCTAATCTCTCCTAGCTTCACTTTGTAATGTTCCCTGCAGCCTTCAGTCACTCCGAGTCAGACTTGGGTCATGGGAACTCACAGCTGCCTCTCCGACCACATGCAGCTGACATACAGCGAGGTCCATCTCGTTTTGTTTGCTGATGCCCATAAAAAAAAAGAGAGAGAAAAAAGAAAGGAAAAAAATAGCCCTGCACCTGAAACAATCTGGAGTTGGAGTTTGTTTTTGTGGGACGGTGGAGTCCATCTCCTCTAGAAAGTAGGGCATAGTGTGCAGGCGTGCTGGGCTTTTACACATAACACGGCATCTCAACACTGAACTAAATGTTACTCAAATTATTGTAACTGTGATTTTATTGAAACAGCATTGTGTAATCATCATCAACAAAAAATGTACTTCAGAGGATTCTTGATAATATAATATGTATACTTTGGATTTACAACAGTTTTTTGTTTTCCTTTGCTTCTTGATGTTCTAAACTTCACTATACACCAAGAAAAGGTCCAAGTAAACACGAGCTTACTGACATTACAGAAAAATGTTCAATTTTAGTTTCTTAAATGTAGAAATGTCTCATTTAAGGCTTCACCTGTGCACTTCTGTAAAAGTCACCATGCACATTTATTTTGACCATATCAATGCTTAATGTGCATTTCTGCTGAAATCTGGGACTTGGATGCTCAGATAATACACAAGTCAAATAACCCCCCCCCATATTGTCAGTGCACCATGAATATGGAAAACATAGATGCTTCCTTGTCTGTTATATTACAACATCTGGTCCCCAAAATCAATCAATAATTCTTCTCTTTAATTTTGTTTCAAATTGTTGTTTGACAGTTAGACTGTAGGCACTCACACCAAAACTCACACAGATGCAGCCGGTTTTACAGTGAAACGCCAGCCAGTCACCAGCCAGTTTCAGCCAAATACCTTGCAGGGGATCAGCTGGGAAGTGATGGCCATGCATAAAGCAACCGGCTATTCTAAGACTCTGTATCCGTAATAACTTGTTAAAGATGCATTCAGCTGTGACACACGTGGTTAGCACATTGTTTATTGCAAAAATGCTGTTTTCATATTTGTTTCAGTTTCATCATAAACATGATTAGCTGTAAACATCAGCACGCAACCAGTATCTAGTTTTATAGATCTTGGATCTCCCATCAGGCAGCAGCTTAAAACATGTGGTGATAAATCATAGTCTCCACACTAACCATGGCTGAGTGACAGCAAAGTAGACGTGGACCATGGACCGGTCCCAGCTCCAGCGATCCGAGCAACAATAAACCAAAATCTCTGCTCGAGCCAGAAATGAGAAAGGGGAAACTGGATTAGGTTTTGTGGCTCTGACACCAGATTATAATACTGACGTGTCATCGGAGATGAAATATGTTTTGAATGTTTGGCATCATAAAAATGCAGCTAAATGGAAGTGAATTAATATTAAGCTGAGCGAATTATGAAAAAATGTATGTCGTTGGTTTCCAGGTGAATGTTTTGCTCTTTGACAGAACAGTGGCTGCACTTGTTAACTAGCCCCGGGCACATGGAAGCTAATCAATGACAGCAGTGTGGGAACAAGGCTTATTTTCCCACCGTTATTCACCATCACAGTGTGTGTGTGTGTGTGTGTGTGTCTGAAAGTTCTCATGTTTGCCTGTTTATGAGTGACGGCGGCTCATATCAGCGTCTGTGTGAAGTCCACATCATGTGCATGTCTGCATCTTGAAGTGGGCATGTCTGAGCTGCAGCAGGACTGTGTGTGTGTGTGTGTGTGTGTGTGTGTATTTGCACCATATGTTTGTATTAGTGTGCGATGTGATAACCTGTGCTCCATCCTCTCTCTGTTTCAGCGAGCGTTCACTGTGATAGTGGAGGCGTGGGACAGGGACAATGGTACACACAGCAATGGTAAGGTTCAACTCTGAGCTCTGTTCAACTCTGTGATGCACCAAGTCAAAGATAAAAGATGCTGGCGTCCAAACAAGTGCCAATATGTACTTTCATAAATTGTACAAAAGTTTTTAGTCATCCTTCATTACTTCCAAGCAGCTGGACTTTCTTGTGATCTTTTAAAGCAACACCAGATGACTTTCTGACCTTAAAACTGCTTCTGACTCGTTGTGATGGCACACTGACATTCAGTAGGTATATTCCTGGAGCTGGTTGTGTCCCGAGGCAGAGAAACCCGCATTTCAAAGCTCTTTTGTTTTTGTTTTTTGGTTTTGGTTTTGATTTGTGGCAACATGTCACACATGGCAGCAACTGGATATCAAGACAGTAGCACCATAGCTGGTTCAGCAAAGAAATGTAAGAGGACATTGTCAGAGGAAGAGAAGGAAAGAAAAAGTCAAAAGTGACATAGGAAGAGAAAAGACAACATCGGACCAGCTTTTACCGACAGGAGAGAGCTCAGAGAGATGAAAGGATGCAAGATGGATGCTGAGAAAATCTGTTTCAGTGCTGGTTTAAAGTGGTCTTGAACAACAGCCCTTCAGGCTTTTGGTTCAGTTTTTTATTTAGACGTTGGCTCCCAGTTTGATGAAGGTATATCAATTTAATGGATAACGATTTGTTCTTTGCTGCCATCACAAATTCTGCCACAAAATAATTTAAATTTGATTCAATTCAGGGTCCAGTGATCAAAATGAGAATCATTAATGTATAAAAAGGGTAATAAATCAAGAGAATAGCAGCGTTGTGTTGTTTAAAGCAACACCAGGCAACACCAGTGTTTCTGACCAGCACGTCACATGTTAGTTGCATCTAGAATTTACAAAGATTATGCAGCTTAACAGGTATAGACTAATATTTGCAACAAAAAGGTGATTTCCAAAAAGCTATTAGCTGAAAGCTTGCTGTATCTCAGCATGGTGTGTAGTGTTTGCTTCAAAAGTAGAAGAAACTGGAGATTAAAAGAGGAAAATATCAACAGCAGATTAACACAATCTAAAGTTTTATCCTTTAGATGTACAGAAAAAATACAGCAAAGATTCCAGAGAACTCACTTTAACAAACCAAACCCATGACTCAAACGTCTGGAGACACCTCTCAGGTCAGGACTACACTGAGGGTCTTTCACAGATTATTGTGACATTGGCTTCTTTTCAACCGAATCTTTCTATCTGACCATTTTCAAAGGACTGTTTGTTAAGCCATCGGTTCTCAAACTTTTTGAGCCATGACCCCCAAGATACCATACTTCGGTGTTTTGGTGTTCCAAATTTATTTGATGAATGTTGGATATATATTTTTAACATTTATCTGACAACTCACTGAAATTATCTCGCAAGCCGCAGTTTGAGAACCACTGTGCAAAACCAATAAACCAATAAAAGACCCATGAATCACTCAAGCACCAGAAAGGTTCCTAACTCCAGGTATGAGCCGGGGTTTTAGGTTTAAATTACACTCAAAAAGCCATTCTTAAGAATGTGAAAGGGGGAGAAAAGGCTGAAGTTTGCCACATGATAGAAGCCTGGAGGTCTTTTCCCAAAGACTACTCACAGAAATTACAAGGACACTTGTCTAAAAGGGTTCTGACTGTGTTAAAGAATGAAGCTGTTCAGATCACAGAACTTTAAGCCTACTACAGAACTTTAGCCTATTTTCTATCGACGCCTAATCCAGCATCCATCTTGCATCGTACTGTGAGCTCTCTCCATCCAGTAAATGACAGTTTTATTTTGACTCATCTTGTCCTTCTCTCTCAGTCTTTTCCTCTCTAATGATGATGATGATAATAATGTCTTCTTGTCTTTTTGCTGAATCAGCCACGGTGAGCATTGATATGCACTTGCTAGCGCGTGACGCGGTGCATAGAGCGAAACTTGGCTGCACCATCGTGCAAGTGCAGTAAATGTCACTGTGCCATCAAACAAGTCAGAACTGGAGAGTTTTAAGGAAAGTTACGTAGTGCAAGTTAAAATTGTAAAAGCCCTTTCTTTTTGTTTTACCTTGTATACAGTACTTCATTATTTCCTGGCCATATATAAAGACATGATTCAGACTTAATACTTGTGCATGGTACTGTATAGAATTCAGGATTTTAGACACTTAATTGGGCAGAAACAATTGAAAAATTGAGAGTATCACTGACTGATGTTACAAAACAATATCACACTTTAGTTATGAACAACAGAAATATGCGATTTCATTTCCATTTTGTCTTCCAGTTTGTGAACTTAGCCTGGAATTAAATCCAACCACACAGATGAGTGACGGGCTGTGCATTCACTCATGTCATCAGTCTGTGTAGTCAGTGTATGAGACAGATAAGGTGCACGTTGCAGCGCTGGTTCTCTCCTGGATGTGTTTCATATGAAAATCTATGTTAGAATTCTGAGCAAGTAAACATGCTGAGAACTTTCAGCATAAACCATGTGAATGGTGGGGGTGACTTCCTTTAAAAGATTGGATCTAGTTTGTCTGTAGGTCTTGGCATGTCCTGTTGACACATGCTCCTCTGATCTCAGTTAATTTGGCTTTTTTTCCAGCACAACTGGGAGGAAAATGGGTTAAGGATGTAATTTATGGGATAAGACTAAACTTCTTTAGGTGTTTGCTCACATTCGAGGCCAGCTGATTGAGCATCGGGGTGATTTAGTGACTTCTGCTGTTATCTTGATTACAAAGAATATTGTGATTTAGACAAATTATTTCTTACAGTGACTACTATGTTCCCTGATGGATATTTCTATGCTGACAAAGTACCAGTGTCTGAGTGGAAGGTTGCTCTTACATTGAGAAAAGTCTGTTTAAAGGATTTAGTAGCAGACTTGGAGAACATGTGCAAGCTTGAAAGCCGAGAGAGAGAATAGCCCAACTCTTCCTGATATGAATTGTGTTCCTAAAATGAAATGAATCAGAGCTATGTAATACTCACTGTGTCTGAACATGTCCTCCCCCTAATATATTAGGAAAATGAACATCCATGCTAAAAAGTCAAATATGATCTTTCATGTATAACTACTCTGCCGTCTTCTTCTCTTTCCTCATCCTCTTCAGGGTCACAAGGTTATTTTCAGCTCTCCTCTATATTAAGCTTAGGGGAGCATTACCTCGTTAAGCCATTAATTACAGACCACAGCCCCCTTATTTGCTCCCCCCCTCTTACCTCTGATGTTTGTCTCCTAATTAGCATCCCAGCTGCTGTCCGGCTAATGCACGCCACTTCACTGGACATGGTGACATGGTGACATGCTGGCATACGGACTGCCAAGCCTCGGCCTTGGGTGGGGGAGGGCTGTTTTAGTCGTTGCTTGCTTACCTATCTGTATATCTGATGTTGTAATAGATGAATGACTGCTTATCAGTGGCAAAAAAAAAAAAAAAAGCTCAGTGGGCAGTGTATCAAAATGCCCCTTCTAACTAAAAGTTTGATAGCTTAGTCTGTCTGGGAGAAAACCTTACCCGTTTGCTTCATTTTAAGTCACACTGAGCAATGTTAATGTACACAAGTAAAGAGATTAATCTTTTTGTTGCATGAAACTACTCTCACTTGTCTGGGAATTCCTGTGTTTTCTAGAATAGCATTTGACATGTCGAGGAGCAGGTATGAACCTGCAGCATCCAGCAGTGAGTGGTACATTATGCAAGTGGAATAAACATTAATGAAAGTGCGTCATAATTATAGACAGAGAAAGTTTCCATCAGTCCAGGTGTGTCAGGGCTGGACTGGGACAAAAAGGCAGACCAGGAGTCATACGCTCACCCAGACCACCCCAAGTCATACACTGCACGCATATGCACAAAAACAGGCTAAGTGACCACCAAAGTTCATTATTCTACAGTATATAAACAAGCATTCACACGGCACCACTTCAGTTCCTTCATCTGTTCATCTACGGTGGCCCTGAAGTGTCACAGCAATACAAAAGACACACCAGTAGACAATTAATCCACAGCATGAATACAAAAACAACAACACGAATACAAAAAACAACACAAA
>CM047994.1:26020887-26031394 GCA_026261665.1 Melanotaenia duboulayi | reverse complement strand
GACACAACAAAAATTTTTTTTTGGAATAAGCTCGAGACGTAAGTAATATTAATGGTAAATAATATATATATTTTTTTGTATGTGCTAACTGTAATGTGTAAATAAAGAGTTATTGTCGGCAGTTTTCACTCCATTTAAACCGGCGATCTGTCGGGGCATCACCCGGATGAGTCACTTAGATCCAATAGCTTGTTTGGCTAAAACGCCCCCTCTAAACACATGGGTGGAACAAACAAATCAGTCAGTCTGCAGATGAATTTAGAAAATGTTCCAACCTGAAAACATCCTCTTCTCTTCTGTTTAGTATTTCTATGATCAATTTAGCCTTAAAGGATCCTGTTTTGTTTAGTGAATCTCCTTTCCACTGGCAAATGCTTTCGTCTCCATTTAAAAGGCAAACTCCTCTCCACCACTCGTCAACACTTCTCCCCAGGTCCTCGCCTGGCTGATGGTAAAGCAACGGAGCTTCCATCACCGCTCACTTCCTGTGGCGTAACTTTTGCTGTTGTCCACTACGTGTGGTGTAAATTCTGAAAAAAAAATAAAAAAAATGCTGCGCGTCTTCCGTTGCAGTTTTGGTGTTGTGTTGTGTTGTGTTGGGGCTGATTGTGAAGTGTGGTGGCCTTTGTTTTGCTGTGACACTTCAAGGCCACCATACATCTCTCATCAAAACACTCAATAGTCACAACAGGACTCCTATATTCATATTATATTATGTTAAGCTAAACAACATGATTGCGTCATTTCATCAGCAAATAATTTAGATGCCAATTTGCCATAAATATAATATGTTAACAGCAATATTCACTGGAGCAGTTAAAGAAGTGTTTAACAGCAACTTCACCTGATGCGATTCAAATAACCTGAAAATAAAAATGTAAACTTAACGTAGACAGATAAGAGTCTATTATACCTTAAGAGGGGTTCCCAAACTTTTGCATGCAGAAACATACCTGTGGAGGTATGACTGGCTCCGCAGGACCCAACGAATATTTCATGAAATAAAATAAATTATGTCATTATGTTTTTGTTTTTTTTTCTATTCCTTTCTTATTTTAAGCATAATACTGTTGGACCCCAGAAAGAATAACTGTGGCTTTGCTGCAGGTTAACAAAAGCACATCCACAAAAACACACTTCATATGCAGTTAACCAAAATCTCAACATCTAACCAACTATTAGAAACAAAACAAAAACAAACAGAAGAGAAATAAACAATCACATCATTTACAACCAGATACACACTGACACACCGATCGCGTCAAGAGGTTCCCTCATCTGCATTTAACCTGATAATAAAATGTTCCTCATTGGTGCAGCTTGCAGCTGTTTCTGAGTTGGACAAGGACAGATGTGGACAGATGTGGACAGAATCTGGAACACACACTGTAAAAAATCCCAAGTTCACTCAACTTAAAATAATTTGTAACCTCGCTGCCTTAATTTTTTTAGTTATTATTTAAGGTAATGTCAACACACAACTAAGTTTCTTCAACTTATAATGTCAAGTTTTCACAGCTCATTGTTTTGTTCTAGGAATCTTCCTTTTTTAGTCAAACTGATATTTTCGTTCTATCAACAATTGAACTCAAGTGAAAGTAATTGAATTTATTTGAAATACTTTGTTAGCCTGATTTATATAAAATTACCCGACACGATTAGCCAGCCTTGATCAAAATTTTAAGGCAGTGAGGTTACAAAATATTTTAAGTTGAGACACCATGAAAAAGACTTTTAACCGCTGTGGTTCAAGGATTCCAATCTGAAAAGTGTTGAAATAGCCATCGGTATGACGTTTGTATGAAAATAATAGTCTACCAAACAGAGCTTTGGATCAATGTCTGAAAGTATTTGTTTTAAAAACATCAGTTTTAACATTATTTTAAAATCATTTCCAGCATCTTTTAAAACAATTAACATATCACAAGTGTAGGTGTCCAATCATAGCATCAAAATATTCACCTGTCTGTTTAATGTTTAATGAGCACATAAAATGAACTAATAGCCTATTTTATCTATGATACCAGGAAATCCAAGGCTCTCCTGTTTACCCAAGGCTGGAATAACCAGTAGCTTTTATGTTTGGCTGGTGGGAGATAAAACAGTACAGCAACAAACCAGCACTTACAAGTTTTTTCAGCCGGTAGTACCAGGGTGGTTATGATTTCTACATAAAAAGGCTCATGGAGTGATCATCACGTTATATTCAGCTAAAAGTTTACAGCTTGTAACACACCAGACATCTATTCTCTATCACTAATTTATTAAATGATGATGTCACTGATTTGAAAATCTTTTCCGAAATTTTCCGAAACCTGCCAGCCTCCTCATCTACTTTCCGTTTTTTTTAGGTACCTCTCTGCTACCCCTTTCATCATTTATTCCCGTTCCTCCACATCTCAGCTGTTCCACCTCCACATTCTTTGATCGTGTTGATCATTAAAAATAATATATCACCATCATTCTGACCAATCGAGAATATTCATGACAGCTGACAAGAACAGACAAACAGACCAATCAGCTGCACTGAAGTGATGCAACTCAGTCAGGCCACTCTTGGCCCAGGCCACCAGGAATTGTCCCATTCCTTCCGTGGGCCAGTCCAGGCCTGAGGTCTGCACAGGAAAAGTTACTGAGGCACATCCCACTTGGGTTTTCTTTTACCCAATGATAATTCTCTGCTATATATTATATAAGATGATAGGAAATTTTACACAGTTTGTTAGATAAACCAAAAACAAGTTGAGTATATGATAAACTTTGCAATGCAAACCTACTGACTGGTAAAATAAATAATAATAATTAAAAAAAAAACTACTACTTATGGCAAACTATCCCTAAACAATATGAAATTATCCTGCACAGGAACATTTGGCTGAGTGACCCTGATCATTTCAGTCAGAATTGTAATATGTGGTAAATATAAATCATTTCTATTAACAATAACTATTATAATAATCATAATGGCAAGGTTGTAGTATTTGTGTCCTTTCTAATGTCATTTCTTATTTTAACACTATAATTTTAAATACAATTTATTTATTTCTCTTTTGTTTTTTTCCCATCAGACATCATGAGTCACAAAATGTACATTTAAATATCATTGATAATTAAAAATGCAACTTCTTCTGGTAAGCTCTCTTTCTCTACCTCATTGTTGTTTGGATTTCTGTTGTACTTGCCTATAAAAATAACTGAAATGATAGTTTACACACACATAATTTCTGTTTTGCAGAATTTGGTGGAGGAGGAAAAGCATTTTGGTGACATTTCAGTGGGATTGTCAAAATCTCTTTGGCAAAGACGCTAAGTTGGAAAATCACAACAATGAGAGTTTCCATTTTTGTATTAGTTGTAGTTTTTTGCATTTCATTAGCATTAGATATTTGCTAGCTTAGCAGGAAGGCGGGTGGGGAATATATCTACAGCTACATGTTCAAAAGTGCCAAGAGCACTAAAACTGATAATGTTTTATCCTCTGTGTAATTACAGCTTCATTGGAATACAGTTGGAATATTTCACTGGAATCTCTTAATAGATGCCTAGCTTAACATTTGACGAAAACATAATATTAGATTAAAATACAGGGTGGAGCAACATGTGAACAGCTCCAGGCAGCAGAGAGTAAAGATACTGTGTGGATTCCTCATGTCAAGCTTACCACAGGAGGTAGATAAGAGATTCAGCAGATAGAAATTCTGGTGACATACAATATTATTTCTAATAGTTCCAAAAGCAGCAGTGGTTTGTGTAGATGCAGTTAAAACTATTAAAAACACATCAGCAAGCCAGACTGGTGCACCACTCACTGCAAATAGTGCCAAAAAAGCATGGATTGAGTTTATCGGGCAAAGTTTTGCATCACAGATGACCTGTGGTGGGATACGTTGTGCAGCCTCCATGCATGCAGTGATATACAATAAAAGGGATGTTCTTCAGTTGAGAAAAGAGTGGAAAAGTTACTGTGTGATGCAAAACTGACCATATATGGCATTCTTGCCAAGCTCCTTCTCTGTCGCTAGAATTCCTGCTTTTTCCTTCACATCATTTCAGCCCTCTTTTAGAAATTTATAGATAGATGTGAAGTAAAAAAACAAAACGTGACTGTAAAAGTTTGAAGGTACAGCAATGAACCACCTGGAGGAGGATGTTCCACAAAACAAAGAATCACCTCGACAACCAGCTTCTCATCACTGAATCACTGCAGCACAAGGATGGCGTCACTGCTTCTCATTCCAGGTGTTCACTGTGAATTATTTTACCCACCAGTACCACCTGGATTATCACAAGTGCCATGATGTGAAA
Organism: Melanotaenia duboulayi; assembly: GCA_026261665.1. Taxonomy (NCBI): domain Eukaryota; kingdom Metazoa; phylum Chordata; class Actinopteri; order Atheriniformes; family Melanotaeniidae; genus Melanotaenia; species Melanotaenia duboulayi. The sequence goes on along the minus strand of CM047994.1, from coordinate 26,027,089 downwards.
GGTTACGCAAGATGCTATTAGTGTCGTGCAATGTGAAAGGGGTTTTTGATGAGTGAAACATTCTTCCACCTCCTCATGCCTCGTAAACTTTGTATAAACAGCCTGCGGGGAAGAAGAGCACTTTGTTTTAACTGCTCATACTGTAGCTCACCGATACTTTAAGAGTTATAATCTCTCGTGGTTCATCACAAGTAGCTTGTGTTGTATTTTAAAGGGTAGTATAAAAATCATTTGGAAAATCCACTAAGTCAAAGTTTAATGTTTTTTTTTATCTGTTTATTACAGAGTCCATCTAGTGACATCAAAAGAAAAATATATTTGACTATGGATTACTAATTTAGTTGGCAACTTGCCTAAAACCAGCATTGTTTAAGTTTCAGTCAGTGAGCCTTAAGCATCTGAATAAAGTGTCTTTATTAATTAATGTCATGTTAGAATAATCATAAAGGAGCTTGCCTATTATGTTGTTTCCTTATAGCACCACAGACCACCAATGGCCACAAGTTCATTATCTCTTTACCATTTATTTGCAATCCGGGCCAGAATTTGGTAGTTCATGACCACAGATTAATATATTTACTGTCCATCGCGTTGGATGGGAACCATAGTTTGATATACAACCTCTGCTCATCTGTATATCTGAGAGGTTCTGCCTCTGAAACGCTCCTTTTTATTCCCATTCATGTGACTGACCTGTTGCCAACGAACCAAAGTTAGTTGTTAAATGCTCCTCCAGTTTTATTTTTTGTTTTTTTTGTTTGTTTGTTTTTTTTATGTAAATTACATTTCCAGCCTTTTGTTGCCCCTCAGTTTCAACATCTGATATTTAGTTTATTTCCTGTTGGGAATAAAATATGGGTACTTGAGATTGGCAAATCATTGCATAGTTTTTTTATTTACATTTAACAAAGCATCCCATTTGTTTTGGAACTGGGTTGTAAACTAATCCCCAACAACAGTTTTAGTTTTGACTGTGGTCACACATACACATTTTGCTTGCAGACTGAGTCAAGAGGTTTCTTTCACTCTCTCTCTTTTTTTATATAACAACAAAAAATTTCTGCAACCCATTCTATGAATAAAAATATCTGACGCAGGGTGAGGGAAAAAGCCTTGTCTTCAGGTCAGAAGGGTCAAAGGTCAGTTCTGTTTCAAACATCAGTCTGTAAAGAGGTGAGAGCCATGTTTGCATGGTTGCTTGTTGCCTGAAAACTGGAAGCTTTGGGATAAACTGGTCACCTTCACCTTTCAAAATGCAGTCTTTCAAAAACCCTATACCATAACTCTGCTTTCGACAGGATCAGCTGCTCAGATTGGAAACCCCTCGTTGTTTATATAAGCCGGTTCTAAGTGGCCCCCTCTCTCCTGCTCTCCCTAGTAACAACGGCCTCTCTTAGCAAGTCTCCTTCACTACAGAGGGAGCTCATGATTGGTCTATATTTTTATATCTAATTGCTGGAGATGAACAGCAGTGTGAGTGAGTGCCTGGGTGTTTCAGGTGGTGGGTGTGGGACTGAAATCTGTGGCAGTGTGAGACTAATCAGGACAGTGTGAAAAAGGATTAGCGTTGTGGGTTTTCAGTTTTTATCTACAGGATGAAACTTCAGTAGTTATGCTGATCAGATAAAAATGCATAAAGGAATGCATCCCAGATTTCACAGAAAGCTCTTTAAAAGTTTGCAGTTCTTGATAAATCACCTCGTAAACTGATTAGGGTTTCATTTGGCACTTTCCAAAAGTGTGTTGTCAGCAGTTAAATAGAGGGTTTTGCTACTGTAAGTTCCAAGTAAGGCAATGAGACAAAAAGAGGTTTGTTTTCTTTTAACTGACATGCAACTCCATGTGCAGATGTTTTATTTTTAGTATTTATGTAATAAAAAGTTTTATATATTTTCTGATTAATGCTTCACACATAAATGTAAATGTAATTAAATTCAGTAATAACTGTAGGCAACAATGCTTTAATCATGTAGTGAGTATTCTGTATTCCTCTTCAGCGAGCTATTTCTTGGTGTTTTGGTCCTCAGACTGAGTTTATTATTTTATATTGGATTTATTTCAAATAATACATAAAAGTTTAAATGACAAAAGTCATCTTATAAAAGAAAAAAATGTAAAAGTATCTAAAATATAGAAATTTGGGGAAATTGGAAATACAAAATAGTAGAAAAGCCCAACATTGTGGGTCAGATGGCTAGTTTTCCTGCACCGATGATCTCCACTATAACATTGTATTTCCAGAATTAGTGATTGTTATTTTCCTGATAAGGATTCTGAAGGATTGAGTATTTATGGGCTGAACTGTACAGACCTTTTAAAACTCCTTTGGTTTATAAAAGCTGCTTTGTCACAAGGATTATGTAATAAGCTGGCTGTTTTAGAGTAACATGGTTTTCACAAGACAGTAGAAATATGTGAGATGGATCACGAGAGAAAATAAATCAGGATGGGAAATTTGATGCATCTACAGTGAGACCCATTTGTTTGAATCCACCATGTAGATGTTGAGAATTTAACCTGTTAGCATGCTGGTGCTCAGCCAGTGATACATCAGCAAAGATGAGTCCCAACTCTTGTCCCCCTCGGCTCTGAAAGCAACAGCAGCAGCACCAACTGAGTCACGGTGCTTTTGTTCTTTGAGAACATGCTAAAGGGCCTTTCCTATGTCGCCCTTCCTTGCCTGTTCCTCACCTCTTATTATTTCCGCCTTGGCTCCGATGGAGTCGGGGCTGGATATCCTGTAAAGGAGGGTGGCGGGGGATGAGGGAGATACAAAAACATTTCACAAAGCAGGAAAACTGAAAAGGCATTTCAGTTATCAAGGCCCCACAGACCTCACTCCTACACCCTCTGTTTTTGTTTGCTTAATTTTCCTATTCTTTTCTGTTTTTTTCTCTCCACTTTTTTCTTTTCTACATCCTTGTGGAACAGAGTTATGTTTGACCGGAGGTTTCACCTCCTTTCTGAGCTGTGTTAACAACTGGCATTCTTCATAACTTCATGGATTGTCCAGGATCAGTAAAGGGGGGTCAAATCCCATAACTGTAATCAGTCCTGTTCTCTGGATTTGCTTTTGGAAGTTTAAAATATTTGGTTAGAATAGATGGTTTCTTTGATTTATAGCAGGATTTCCTATAAAGTAGTAGAAGTAGAGTAGTAATTTAGGGTCACTTAACTGGCTAATGAACTCTTCTTCCAAGGAGTGTTAATGTTGGCTTGCACAACCCTGATTAAAACCTTCCAAAATGGTTGACATGATCAAGAAGTTTACATGTACTTGTAATCAGACCAGTGAGGGACTTTTACATGAGAAAAGTTTGTTTAAAGAGCACTAGTAGGATGTGATTAAATAAATCTTTTGTCAGTTTCAGCCTATTATTTCTATACTGACTAGTAATTTAAATTTAATGTTGTATTTGACACCCCTGAGCCCAATATTTTAATACAGAGGCCTGAAAATGTCATTGGCATGAATTAATTATACTAGGCCAGGTATTTCTCTTATAAATTACAGTTTGCACATGTTAGTAATGACCCCATTCACAAAACATAGTCTTGGTGTTCCACAGGGTTTTGTATCAGGGCCACTACTCTTCACTTTCTTCTTATTACAATTTGTCAATATTGCCAAGAAGCACTTCATTGTTATATTGCTATGCAGATGACAACCTGCTATCTTTATCAAACCAGATAAAACTTCATCAGACAAATGATGCTTCTATTGACTTATGAAAAATACAGTCATGTTTAGTTTCTCTCAGTTTTAAACAATTTCTCTTGTATTTTGTTCTTAAATTTCTCCTATATTTTGTTCTTCTTTTGTCCAGATGATGAGCTGCTGATTCAGCGTTGCATCTACAAAGGAATGATCAACCCTGGAGAGGAGAAGCAAATGCTTGAGTATAAAAGTATGATTGCTAGCTTTGAGTACACTATCCGTGTACGCTGTGACGAACACTACTACGGCAGCAAATGCAACAAAGTGTGCCGCCCCCGCGATGATTACTTTGGCCATTATGTCTGTGACCAGTTTGGAAACAGAGAATGTATGGAAGGATGGGCGGGACCAAACTGCATAACAGGTGAGGCAATACATCAGTCATTTCATAAATACGCAGAGATACACAATCCACTATGAAATAGCATTGATAGGAACTACTCATGTGTATTGTCCACTTGTATTAAAAATCTGACATTTTAAAACTATTAGATTTGTTTTAGTACAGTGACAATATGATATGAAAGATGAATAGATGATAAAACCATGACTATATGGATCAGTACAGCTTTCTATGTGGAAAATACACACAAAGACTGTGACCTAAATTTTAACTTCCTTACTGCCAATTTCAGAAGAAACATGGAAGTTCATGTTAAGTGTCACTTCGCAAGAATTTCAAGAATGTTTGGAAACTCCTGTCTCTGTTGAATGCACCCCCACCTCTCTGACAGTTACTTCGCCAGCCATTGTTACTGTAGCACATCAAAGACTCTGTGCCTTTTCGTAAGCATAAAGAGACAGGAAATAAGGCTTTAATGAACAGAAATAGAGGTGCTTGGCGATGGTTTTGGTGAAAGTTTTGACATTAACATGTCATTTGTTCTCTTTCCTCCCTCCACCACAAAAGCTATCTGCAAACAAGGATGCAGCCATGGGACTTGCGACAAGCCGGGGGAATGCAAGTAAGTTAATTCTACCTTTATTCCTATTTGTATGAACCTGTATGCACCTCAGAGCGTTGTTGTCCAGTTAAAATATGAACTTTTGTGGATGGAAAGCTGATAACAGTTGACACTGTGACAACACAAATTGATGGGGGGAGTATGTTGGTTGTTGATAACATACCATGCAACCCCCCCCCAACCCCACCCCTCCACCTCCATCCCTCAGCTTCACACTGATGCAGGAGCTATTGTTCTGCTTCCTGTTCTACTGCTGGCCCGTACACACACATAGCACACACAGGCAGGCCTGTTTTTTTCTGCTCCATGCTTCCGCCCTCGCCCTCCTTTTATAGCAGAGAAGCACTTTACTACCCCCACCACCCCCTTCCCATGTCTGCAGCCCACATCAGCTCTTCCTATCCTGGACCTTGTTATGGCTGGCACTCTGCTGTTAGGAAGTGTAGATTCCGCCCAATGAGCTGCAGACAATCAGATGTAGGGAAAGGGGCATTGAGTTTGTGTGTGAGTTTATGTGAGAGGGTATTGATCCCTCTGAATTTTAATGAACTGATGAATACATAGTGGAAAAGTTAGCACATTTACAATCAATAAATTATGTTGTATTTGATGAGGCAGTTACGTTTATTTTACTTATTTAAAACATAAAGAAACACATTAAACCCTCAACTTAAAGACACTTTCAGGTCTGTGGACACAAAGGTTGACTCTCTGTAATACAGGAAACTCATTCATTGGGTCCAAGCCAGGACCAAGGCTATTCTGGTGACTGACAGTCTGTAATGTAATGTGGTTCTTGTAATAAAAAGCATCTTCTGTAGTATCGCCAACACCGTGCTCATACAGAAGTAACTGATTATGGATACTAGATCATACATTACACTAAACTTGTTTGTATGTCTGGTTGATTATTTCTCCTCTTTAATGATAACAGCTGGTGTTGTATCATATATGGTTGGAAAAGCCTGATTAATCACCTTAATGAGGCAGAACTTGTAAGGAAGTTGCTTCTGTGGAATAAGAAACGTCAAAATGTGTAGGCAGTGTCCCCAAAATGAGCCAGAATCCCCTGCAGTATTCTACTGCTGGCATTCGCTCATGTTCTGAGTTTCTTAGTGGGTTGGCTAATTGAACTCTCCCACAGTAAGTAGAAAAAAAAGACAACACATATTGGCCATTTTTACACTTTATTCATTTCATATTCTCTTAGACCTCAGTATCATGTAGAAGACCCATACACAGCCACAACATCCTGTCACCTCATCCTCATACTGGTCACATTTAGCTATTTGATGGCATCCCATTCCTCAACCAGGAGTTGCTGAAGGTCAACCAGCCTGGTTGTGTTGGTCTCTCTGGGATGTACAGCATGACGGAACTGATCCAACAGGTGCCTATCCTGGACCTTGTTCCAAATGTGCTTAGGTTTTGACTCACGTCAGGTCATTCCTCACCTCTACTCCCAAATTCTGGAGGTCCTCTATGATGATCCTGGCTCTGTGTGTGTGTGTGTGTGTGT
>CM047994.1:26003880-26020826 GCA_026261665.1 Melanotaenia duboulayi | reverse complement strand
CCCAGATTCTCATGTGGCTCATGTTTAGCTTTGCGCTCATTACGCAGAAGCACAATCTTTTGTAAAGCTCATCAGATCTTATTTTCATCAGGAATCAGGCTTTCCAGTCATGTACAGCACAACAGCAAATGGTTTTATTAAAGGGAAGAAATAATCATCCAAACACACATATCCTTACTTTTTCTGCAAAATGTATATTATGTTGTACATAATATATAAACTACTGTATATATGTACTCTTGGAGTAATATAGTGCTGTTTACTGGAAGTCAAGTGTGTGGAAGCCATTTAAGTCACTCTCCAAAGGTAAACTATGGAAGAAGTTGGGCTCTTGCATAACACAACTTGATTTTAACACTTTCTATTCTTGTTTGAATTTACAAATGCAAATAAAAATCTCTGAAAGCCCACTAACAAAAAATGAGCAGGTCAATGCTTCCCCAAAATGCCTCATTTCAGCTCCAGTCAGTGAAGCACAGTTCATTAAACATTAGTTATTATCATACAAGCATGGTAATTGGGATCCACTGATCCACGGTGTAGGCAGGAGGGTGAACAAAAGCAGGCATCCTCACTGTCTGTATCTCACAGGCTCATCAGTCATTTTTTAATGCAGTCTTTGTGGCATCTTCTTAAGTCTGTATGAGTTAGAATGACATTAGTCAGGTCATTTTAGCTGAACTAGTGTAAAAATACCAACAGTCACATGTAATGTTTTACATGTTTGAAAGTGTGGAGGTATTTGGTGTAGTAGCTATGTTAGCAGGAGTGGTGGGAACAGGGTGAAATTTAGATTTTTAATGTGGAACTGCACAAGCAGACACGGTGGAGCATGAGCATTAAAAAACTCAATCTGCACACACACACACACACACACACACACACACAGCACACACACACACACACACACACACAGCACACAATGCCAAATGCTTGATAATGCCAAAGGTAAGAGGGATGTTCAGGTTTGTTAAGGATTCAGGTTTGATTTGATTTAGTAAAGAACTCATAAAACCAACAACACTGACGTCTCTAAGAGAAAATGGCCAGAGGATCCGCAAAGAGAAACTCCCAGGAATGTGTCTAAACATGTGATGTGGAGTTTCATCGCTATCAGCAATACACACACACACACACAAACACTCACACACTGCTGAGAAAGAAGGAGAATAACATCTTTTTTTGTTACTGATCTATCTGGTAGAGCCCAAATTTATGATGATTCCTTAGGGGATTAAAAGAAGCATTTTTCATTATTTACAGGGAAAAACTCCACCAACAACTAACGTTGACTGATACAGTAAGTTATTGGATAGCTGTGTATTATAAAGAATTCAGCTTAACTTGTATTTTCATGCATAGAAGTTAGTTAAATAGTATACAGACTAGATGGAAATTTTCAGTGGTTTCATTAATAAACTGATGTCATTATTAGCAACACAAACTGTTTGTTAGCAATTTTTACGTTTGCTCAGAAGTCTTTGTGATGACCGTAGTGTCAAGATTAGAATAAACATTTCTGTTAAATGAAGCCAAGACTGTTACTATTAGTTTTAGTCTGTGGCTTCATATGTTATCTGATACAAAGCGTCAGAAAAAACAAGCACAAGTTTCTGAAACATAAATATGAGCTGAAGTTAGAAAGCTGAAGCTACAGAAAATGGAATAGACAAGCTTTGATAAACCTGATTAATGAGGCAAAGGAAGGTTAATTTACTTTAAAAGTTTAAAATTATTATAGAGAATCAAGCTAGGAGTTAAAGAGTGAAAGAAGCAGAGAGAAGAAGAAAGAGAGAAATGAGGAAAAAAACATCTCAGCCTGGCAAAGAGAAACTAAAAATGTGTCTTTGGTATCTTGTTTCTTACACACAGCACATTCACAACCTACTCTCCCTCATGTGACACTACTAAACATGTAGCTAGGCAACAGCAGGCTAAGTCCGTCTGCTGGATTTGGGTGCAACTTTGCCTGTAAATATTTCAGTGGTCTCACGCACACAGAGACTCTGCAGCAGCCCCCTCTACCTCTGCTCCTGCCCACCATCCTGTCCTCTGGGTGTGGTGTGTCTGAGGGGCAGCATCGGGGCGGAGAGTTGTGGGCAGGCGGAGATATTTTAGGCTCTGGCTATCCCCCACAGCCCCCGTCTCGGCTGATGGGATGGCAGCAGCCCGACGACGGGGCTTGTGGGTTATGCCACCCTTGGCTTGTTCCTGCCCGAAACCATTTCCATGCTCTCCCACACTGCAGCCAGACAGACTGTCCACACTGCCACCACCGCTGCACGGCTGACAGTGTGCAGGACACTGCCGCCGACCGCAGAGCCGGACTACTGCACATAAAGCAGTAAACAATGCAGAACCCGGTCTCACACACACACCACACACACACACACACACCACACACACACACACACACATGCCATAATGTTTCAAGATCTGACTAAAGTTATGTGGTCACACATGCAGTCAAAATCATTGATGTGATATTAAGTTTATCCTTTCCAGCCTTAAACTTAAACAAAACCAAGAAAAAATTGTTTTAAAAAAGCATTTTTTCAGCTTTTCATATCACATTTTTTGTCTTTTTTCCTCTCAAATGTTAAAATAATTTAAATTCAAACATGCATTAACAGAACTTTGAAAAAAACTGTTTAAAACCTGACATTCTCATTTAAAAAGAGTAGAACTGAACTAAATTGTGCTTTGGACACTTAATGCTTTTGGAATTTGACAGTTTTGGGACCTCCACGGACTGTAGTTCACTACCAGGTCTCATCAGCGTGGTGCCTCCAGTCTGTCACCGTCTACAGCTTCCCGGCATACTACAGCACATTACAGCTCACTACAGACTAGTATGCGCCCGCCCCTTGATCGGCATCTATTTTGAAGTGTTTGTGAGAGTCGGAGGTGGGAGGAGGTGGGGGCGAGGAGATGGAGATGGGTTGCTTCCTAAAATAGGCCTGACAGAGAAATGACAGGACAGGTGGGGCAAGGTTACCGCTGGCCTTGGAATAACAGTGTACTGCCATAAACCAACAGATTAGCTAACCCCTTCACAGGCCTCCCCTTCAAGACGACTAAACCTCGTTCCACAAACCAGCCACTCATTCCAAGTTTGACCTCAACTCAGCTCACAACACAGAAGCAGAGCTTAAGGAAGACATGCAACATGACAAGGCTGAAGGGATGCAACTGCAAAAAAACAAACAAAAAGGTTTAGGTCACTTTTTTGTGCTTTACTAACTTATTACAAGTTCTGACTCGATTAATTCACTAAAGTATTACTTATAATCAATTTTAAGAGTTAGATGCCAAAAGTTAAATGTAATATTTTGGGGTTCAACATTTATGTGTAAACCTTTTTAAACTTAACTTACTTAACTAACGTTCATATTGGCATATCGCCAATATGAACGTTACAGAAATGTTTGTTATACACCATGACTCTCCACAATCTGTGTAATGTCTTTACTGTATTTGTGAGAGAATTATTTCTGTTTATCGTACAATAAAGTTCAGAAAAAAGTCCACAGGTGATGCCTGCAGTACTCTGCCTCACCTCAAAGGGGCACACACATACACACAAACACGGTGTGTGCAGTGTTGCCAACTATGCAACTTTGTCGTTATATTTTGCGAGTTTTCAGACCCATCTAGGGACTTTTTATTTAAAAAAAGCAACTAGCAACAAATCTAGCAACTGTTTCTGGTATTATTGGAGACTTTTGGAGACTGACATGAGTGAACGTAGTTTATTCTTCTCAATGAGGAATGGGAGCTACGCAGGCCCCTCCCCTGTCCAAAAGCACTCAGGAGAGGCTTCACGCAGCAGCAGCTGCATTCAGAGCAGGAGATGATGCTCACCTCTGTTTCATGACCAGACTGAAAATGAAACGTACAAATCTTCTGCTGGATGATCCTGTGCTGGCTTACCGTCAGCTATTAATCTCTAGTAATGATGAGTGTGGAGGAAACATTTAGAAAGTTAAAACTGTTTTGAAATCTTAGATAACAACCTACACTTAACAAAATTAAACTACAAAAAAAAAGAAAATATTAACCAAAGAATTATTATTTTTTATTATTATTTTTTGCCTTTTTAAACATCTTTAGGTAGTCTTTTCGTCAATTTTTGCCTTTTCCACAACTTTCCTCTCCATGGCAGCCTCCATTACAACTATATGTACCAGGCTATTATGCACATTAGATGATGTCATCATTCAGCCACTTTTCTTACTGAAGAGTTAGCAACAGTGGGTGTGTGAGTGTAACTGAAAGAGGAATGCTGATGGGATATGAAGCATTAGCATTAGCTTTAAGCTGTTGGATAATTATTGAAATAAGATTCTCTTTTTAGTTCTTACAATTGTAAATCTGACTTCAGAGGAGACAGTGCTTCACCAGCCATGAACCTCACCTCACATCACTGCTCTCCACGTGTTAAAAATATATGAGAAAAGCAACGGCTGTATGAGGCTTGTCATGCCCCACATGCGTTTGTGTTAAAAATATGAACTGACAGCAACAGTCCTACACAATGACTATTAAAATGAATAAATAACAGATATTAAAAATTTGTTTAAGCAGCAACTATGTGCAATCATTTCATTTAAGAAATTAAAAGTTCTCAGTGTGTTTATCCTGAAGGTTATACATCTGAATCTCTAGAGATAACCAAAGTTGTCCCTAAAGGATCAATCTTGGGTCCCATTTTGTTTTCTGTCTTTATAACTGACTTATATAAAGCCATTCAAGCAAAACTACATCTGTATGCTGATGATACAGTGATTTACACCCAAGCTTCCACCAATGCAGGAGCAGTACATGAACTTCAGGCTGCATTTCAGCATTGCAAAATATATTGTTGAGTCTAAAATTGATTTTAAATACACAGAAAACAAAGTTTATGGTCTTCAAATAAACTTAATCACAGCTACTTGACAATTGTTTAATCTCGTCCTAAGATGGAGAATCCATAGAGAAAGTATCTTCATACAAGTACTTGGATATGGATTGATGATAACCTCTCCTTCAATGTATATATTACAACTTTAGTCAAAAAGCTTAAAGTAATACTTGGCTTTTATTTTAGAAACAAATCTTGCTTTACTTTTAGCGCTAAAAAGAAACTTGTGGAAGCTACTTTTCTGTCTGTGATTGATAATGGTGATATATTGTGCATGCATGCTGCATCCTCAATCTTACGTCATGTTGATTCAGTCTACCATGCCTTACTACGATTCATTACAAACTCCAAGTCCCTCACTCATCACTGCCTTCTTTATGATTAAGTTGGTTGGACATCTCACAGAATTTGTAGACAACAGCATTGGTATATTTTCATTTACATAGCAAACTTTCGCTATACCTCTGTAACCCCCTCTCCGTTTGCTCTAATACCTATCAGTTACGCTCCTCAAAGTGGTTACTTTTTAATGTTCCAAGAGTTGCAACAGAATTCTCCTATTCAGCACCTTGAGGATGGAATAATCTACAGAAAGATCTTAAACTAGAAACACTTATGTCCATAAATGAATTTAAAACTTCCATAAAGAATGTGGTGATGGAGACATGTGCTTGTTTTTTTTTTTTTAGATGTTTTTATGACTATGTACTAGTTGTCTTATTATGAAATGTAAATTGTTATATTATGTATCCTGCATTTACTTTGTGGTCTGGCTGCTACCTTGGCCAGGTCTCTCTTGAAAAAGAGATTTTGTATCTCAATGGGATCCCCTGGTTAWATAAAGGTTAAATAAAAAAAATAAATAAATAAAAGTCAACATTTTCCATTGGGACAAAAAGAAGGCAAAAAAAAGGCAAAGAAAAAGATGAAATGATAACAGTATTTGAATTTATGAAAGCAGGACACACAAACCATAAACACCCATGCATGTCCAGTGTAGTGTGCTAAAATTAGAAGCTGCTGAAAACATGTCATTCATCTGGATGAAGATGCTCATGCAGTAGATTATTAGTGTAATGTTCACATGTGTTGTCTAACTCTTTCTGCTCGCCAGTCATCCTGCATATCCAGATTTAGGTTTTCTGAAGGATAGAAACTCCATTTAAATCCTTTAAACCAGCCTGTTCAACTGGCACCACACTGACACCAAGCACTTCCCTGTGTTACTCCACATTGTTAAGGCATTAAAGCTATTTTATTTATTGCCCCTTATTCTCATGAGTAAGACACTGTTTACCAATTTTTAATTGTTGATTTTTCCAAAAACAAGTGAAGGATTGAACTCAAGTGAATATAGTGGAACCAACAAATACATGTGAAATATTGTAAGAAGTTGTCTGACTTTTGTAGATATGTTCAAGAAAACAAAGAAGAAAGCGAGAGAAGGTGAAAGGATGTAAATGGAGAAGGGCAGAAACGAACAGAGAACAATGACAACAAAGTTAGAGGAAATAAAAGAAAAGAAGAAAGAGGGGAATGAAATCTGGGGCAAAGAGAAAACAGCCCTGGGTTTGAATTAGGAAGCTGAGCTGCCACAGGTGGGAGTCTGAATTCCCATGACAGTTGTAAAGTCATCCATCTGAGGGGTTGTTATAGAAAGAGGACGTTTTCTTCTTATTCTACTGCATTTTTATAGTTAAAAACTATTGCAGAACCAGCAGAAACCTGCTTTTGTCCCCACACTGCTTAAAACAATAGCTGTCATCAGTGTGTCTGCTTGTAAGTTTGACTATTGTTGGTTGTTTCTGAGACCCAGTCAGAGCTTGTGTGAGTTTGTATCACTGATAACTAATAATTAAAGAACCATCTTTGTGTTGCAGGTGTAACTATGGCTGGCAGGGCCTGCTGTGTGATGAGTGCTTGCCATATCCCGGCTGCGTCCACGGTACCTGCAATGAGCCGTGGCAGTGCAGCTGTGAGAAGAACTGGGGAGGCCTTCTTTGTGATAAAGGTGTTTCATTTTGTTTTTCCTGCATAAATGAAACAAAGAATTCTTCTCCTGCTCATCTTTAAGTTTACTTCAGTCAGAATTGAATTCAGATTTTTGACGAGCTAATTTTGGAGGAATGGTGTCTGTTTTAGTGTTTTTCTAAGCTTGGGTCATCACATAACTCATTGAGAAGAACAAACAAGTTGAATTCATGCAGAAAATGTATTAGGTGTAACAAAAACGTATGCAGTTTGATCATGGAGTCAACATTGTTGATATCTGCTGTGCAGATCTGAACTACTGTGGGACCAATCGGCCCTGTAAGAATGGAGGAACATGTATGAACACAGAACCAGATGAATACAACTGCGCTTGTCCGGACAGCTATTCTGGCAAGAACTGTGAGATTGGTAAGTTTGTGCCGCAAATGCACCAGAAAATGATGTGTCAAAGCACATTTAGTATTAATTAAAGAGCAAAAGAATATATTAGGTGTAAGATTTATGACTTCCCGTCCAGCGGAGCATGCCTGTGTGTCTAACCCCTGCGCCAACGGAGGGACGTGCCATGAAGTCCCTTCGGGGTTTGAGTGTCACTGTCCTGCTGGCTGGTCTGGGCCAACCTGTGCTAAAGGTGAGAGAAGAAAAAGATTAATCAGTTTAAGCGATCTTTACTTATACTGTGATGTTTGAAGAGACTTGTCAGCTTAATGTCCAGATTAAACACTATTGAACTTAAGGAAGGATTTAAGACAGTGCCAATGCCTTACCAGAGTTTTAAATCCAGATGTGTGATGCGATTTTAGACACAGATGAATGCGCCTCCAGCCCCTGTGCTCAGGGCGGGACCTGCATCGACATGGAGAATGGCTTCGAATGCCTCTGCCTACCACAGTGGACGGGCAAGACCTGCCAGATTGGTACGTCTCCCTGTGTGTTCCTGTCTGATAACTCATGTCATGTAAGGAGAGACGGAAATCCAGACATCTAAGCATCAGTTGATTTATTTGCTGCTGAAAATTCGTAAGAGTTTGTTTGTCCGAGCCAAATAAGACGTTTTTGGAGGTTGTCTGGAAATATGTCATCTCTTTTTTTTAAACCTGCTGCATGGTGGATGATTTGCTGTGACAAAGCTGGAAGTTGGTGTGTTGCCATGTGTTTAAGCTCATTCCAGCAATCCCATTTGCTTGCTGGGTTGCAGCACATCTGGATGTTTGGGTTAGCTGTTGTATTATTCAAGACAGCCATTATGTTCACATGTGTGTGTTTGGGTGCAAGCACGCCCAGCGGAGACACTGGCTGGGTATCATCTGCAACTCGAGCCAGGTGACTTGAGTAAAGCTAAAAATAACCTCCCGCCTGGCAACTGCTAGCCTTGGTACCAAATATACTCCATTGGGGGGTTATCTTTGGCTCCAGACAGGGCATAATAGAGGAGTAAGTACACTACGGTGAGGCAACACCTCAGCACAATCCTCAACCCCTCCCTTCAACTTCTTCCAGGAACCACTTTTTAACCTGTAAACATGTACAGGAAGAAAAAGGAAAAGCAGCGGCTCCTGTAGTCGGTGTGTCCCCTTCTAGTGGGCAGTGGGTGGTACCTGTGGGAAAGCAAGAGGAGACGGGACAGTGTAAGGGAGGGAGTATGGGGTTTTGGGAAAGGGTTCAGGGTGTTTAATTTCAGCAGGCCAACAGGTGCCGCTTACCTCCTGGGAGTAGTATTAATGCACTGTGTTGGTTATAGTGGGCGAGGCGAGGCGAGGCGGCGCGGCGAGTGCTGCCTCTGAAACTGACCACTTGGAATGCTGCAGGTTGGCGTTCAGGGAATGCAATAGAGAGACATTAACCCTGAGGGAGGGGGTGAAGATAGAGAGGAGGAGGGGGGTGTCGGGGAAAGGGCTGGATGAAATAAATCCCCTTCAGTCATGAACTTTATGCAGTTAATATTTCAACACTTTCACATTTGAAAAAGACCCTGAGTTGTCTTGAGTCTTTAAAACTAGCGAGTATCTTGACGTGTGATGGCTGAAACTGTCCCATATCAGCAACATTTAAAGATGTTTTTGTTTTTTGATAGGGGGCAGGTGTTAATAAGAATTTATTCTTCTATCTGCTCCTTTTCACGCATGGTAGTAGTATTTAATTAAATACAAAAAGGTTAATGAAYAGGAAATATGATTGTACGCTACCACATGTGTGAAACAAATAAATAAATGAAAATGAAATGAAAATGAATATTTGATTCATAAAGAAATTAAACCAGTATTAATGAGCCCATTTTCATTTGTAGAGATGTGGAGCCGATTGTAAAAATGTGAATTTCTATAAAACAAAGAATGTCAGACAAGAAAAACTGGAAGAAAACTTACAGCATTTCTTGAAACTTATTCTGAAATTAATTTGTGGATTCGCAACGAAAAGGAAAAAGTATAAACTTCTGTTCAGTGCTTCTGTTGGTCACAAATCAAGACCCAGAAAAACTGAGCTACATGAGTTTACATAACTACTAGTTTAAAAACATGGAAACAAAATAAACAAGGTCTGGGAAGACATCAGATCGTTGGGTGCCATGTTTGATAAGAGGCTGCGCTTGGTGATGGGGCTTCTGGTCAGGTTCTTGGCTCTCATTCATTGTCTTTGTGTTTCTCGTCTCTACTTTGCAGACGTTAATGAGTGTGCGGGGAAGCCTTGCCTCAATGCTTACTCTTGCAAAAACTTGATTGGTGGATATCACTGTGCCTGCTTTCGTGGATGGGTGGGCCAGAACTGTGACATCAGTTAGTATAAGTTCAGAAAATCATTTGTAATCTTCAGTCACTTTCCACCTGCCTGCATCACTTAGAGCTGGAGCCTAGCACGCTAGTTTGCTAGCACCTGTTCCACTAGCATCTGGGTTAGGGTTTGTTCTACAAATTTGTAACTTTACAGTTTCATGTGCAACAGGTTTGCATTGAGCAAGCACAACTTTCTTGAGGCTTTGGTTGTGGTTTAACCTCTGCTGAATAGCAACAAAAAAACTATGTAGCTTGTCAATGAAAGAAACTCCATACAGGAGTTACAGATGACATACAGATGCAAGTGGAAGAGTAGCGAGTCGGTAAAGTGCTGGTCTTTAACTCTACTATTTAGTTTCTTCCACACCTCTCTGATGGCTGTTTCTACCTGCCACAAGCTGGGTAACTGCTGTAGACTCTGACTAAAGCTACAACTTCTTTCCAAGCTGTTAAACTGTCTAAATTCTTTGGGAGTAAACTCTTGGCCGTTTAGTTCTTTAAAGTTTATCTTCACCTCTGAATCTGCATCACTTTCAGGCATGGATCACTTTGCTTTGATTGCATCTACCACTTTCACGTAGCGGCAGCATGTTACAAGTGTACGCTAAGCTTTCCAATTTAGCTCAAATGACTGAAACTTTTTCATTTCTCTGCAGATATGAACAGCTGCCATGGACAGTGTCAGAACGGGGGTACCTGCAAGGTGAGACTCTGGCAGGTTGTATGTATTCTTTTTTTTCAAACTCATCACTGATGATTCTATGTTTTTGACATGCCAATGCTACAACTGCATTTATAGTGGAAACAAAAATCCTGAATAAAGCAATTCTGGTTGGTTAGCTTCAGACTTTAGCTTCAGAATTTTGAAGTTTTTTGTGAGATGATAAAATTACATGATATGGAATAAATTTCTTGGTTTAGATTTAGTTAAAGATATCTGTGGCTAAATGAGGATTATGACTAGACACAATGGTGAAATCATGTCTATTGCACACTGGGAACAAAAGAAAGCTATTCAGCCATTGTGTACAGACCTAGAAATATGCCTCAAACATACAACAGCTAAATGTAAAACGGATGTGAAGTTTTGTCTAAAATCCAAAGAAACGAAACTTTAAGTTGAAGTGTTTGGGTCATTGACTGTAACTACTTTATATCAGGACATGGCCAGGGGCTACCAGTGTGTTTGCCAGCCAGGTTTTGTGGGTCGGCACTGTGAGGTTCAGAGGAACCGCTGCTCCAGCAGTCCATGTAAGAACGGCGGCCGCTGCCACGCCTTGTTGGACAGCTTCATGTGTGTATGTTCAAAAGGCTTCACTGGTGCAACGTGTGAGGTGAGGTCTACATCCAGCATCTCTTCAAAACACTGCAATGAATCTTCCTCACCTATATTCTGCAGATTGTTAAAATGGCTCCAATCTTGTTTTTCTCTGAAGTTACAGAATGATCCTTGCAACCCAAACCCCTGTCAGAACAAGGCCCAGTGCCGCAACCTGATGGGTGACTTTTACTGCAGCTGCCCAGATGACTACGAGGGGAAAACCTGTTCAGAGCTCAAAGACCACTGCAAGACCAACAAGTGTCAAGGTAACGGGGAACCTGAAGTTTAGTACAAATTTATTTGGAAGCTAAAGACAAATACTTCCAAATCTCTGCCCTGCTGATCGTCTCATTCCCATCCTACCATTACCCCAAGTGATTGACAGTTGCACTGTAGCTGTGGCAACCAACGACACCCAACAGCGGATGTGGCACATCTCGTCCAATGTGTGTGGACCACACGGCCGCTGCATCAGCCAACCTGCCGGGAACTTCAGCTGCTCCTGTGATCCGGGATTCACAGGCACCTATTGCCATGAGAGTGAGTAATTTTAGCTTCACACACAGATACACTCATACACACACGCACTATATTTATCATCAGTTACCGTCACTGGGAATAACAAGTCTAATTGTAAATCAGATTTCTATTTCACTTACAACCACTGTTTAAGTATGGTTTATTGAGGAGGGAAGAAACACCAGAAGGAAAGAATCAGATTTAAGATCCAGATTACAACAACAACAGCTTTTTTTGTTGTTGTTCATTCACAGATTGTTTTGTGTTCCTTATTTTTCAACCCAAAATCACATGTTATTACAGGAAAATGTAGAAGTGTTAAACAATCCAGAATCCTAAAATACAGAGGTTGTCAGTCCATGTTGAGATAAAGAAAACTGTAAAATGTAGGCTGAATTTAAAGTTTTCAAACTTATTTTTAGATAAATGTTGGATTTTGAAGGAGAATTTATTTATATTTTTTAATTAAATCACTGTGTCCCAAATCTTCACTCTGTCCTTGCAGACATTAATGACTGTGCCTCATCCCCCTGTAAAAATGGAGGCACTTGCATTGATGGGATCAACTCCTTCCAGTGTTTCTGCCCAGATGGCTGGGAGGGCAGCCTCTGTGATGTTGGTGAGTCTGTGTGGGTGTGTAGCAAACATAGACTGTATATAAAAGATGGACGGAGCCTCTGTGACGTCACCCGTAGGTTTGTGAAGAACTGAATTGAAGCTCATTGGGTGGTTTTCACCGTCGTCATATTGGCAGTGTCACATGTGGCGTCATTCTCAGAAAATCCATAAATGGGCAAAGAGGTGGAGCTGAGAGGGGAACTGTGAAGGTGGGGGTGGATGATTGACACCCATCAAACTCCGAGCTGCCTGTAGCTAAGAGCTAACCATGCTAACCTGGCGCTAACGATAGCTACCCAGCTAACGAAGGTCAGCGGACTAAAGCAAAGGCGCGCTGTTAGCCGGCTAAAAACGGCAGTTGTTCTGCACTCCATTCTTGCCATGGATATTTGATACCTGTCAATCAATAGGACACACCCCTAATTATGTCAAATTTCAAGATCAAATAACATCCAAACGGATGAGTTTGTTGACCTGTTGTCATGAAGGTAAATTTGACCTGTTAATCCTAAAATGGATTTTTGTACCAGGCTTTAAACATGTTTATGTCTTCTGTGAAGTTGGTCTTTTTAACATGGGAGTCTATAGGGACTGACTCTGAAGCCCCTAGCAGATGAGGGGTAAATTGTAATTTTTTACACTTCGCATAGGCCTCAAATATTACTGGTGGAGGTTGCCGCTTGGTACCAAAGAACTGGCTTTAGGTCAATCTAAGCAGTTAAGTATTTACGTACAGTAAGTAACATAACATTAATAAAATAATGTTATGTTGTCTTNAGTAACATGACATTAATAAAATAATGTTATGTTGTCTTAAATAATGTAAAGAGAAAATACTGAGCTTAATTCAGCATTTCTGTTAACTTAACAAATCAATGTGTTATTTCGTTTTAATTATGATTTAATGAAAACTTTAAGGATCCCATGTAGATTTTTGCATAATGGTAACACTGCTTCCCAATAATATAACTTTTTTATAAGAGTGCTGTATTTTTTATATCTGCAGACTGAGATTATTACCCTTTTTTCTAGCTAGAAATGTCACCTGTGTGTATTTAGTGAATAAAAAAACAGGTATTTAGATTATTTTGATTTTAATGTAGCAAAATTTGTTTGAAAACAAATTGCTAAATTATTATTAACTCAAAGACTGGAAACATATTGTTTTACGAATAAAATGTGTAATTCAGAAAAAATAAAAAAGTATATGAAACTTTACCTTTGATGGACTGGTGACCTGTTTAGGGTGTACTTTGCGTCTCATCTGATAACAGCTAACTCTGCACTGGAAAAATTAATACAGAAAAGGAAACTGGTCTATTTTTACCTAAGAAGCTTTTGATTTGTGTGTTTGTGACCAAGATGTGAATGAGTGCGGTAGAAACCCCTGTCAGAACGGAGGCCAATGTGTTGACTTGCATAACGACTTCTACTGCAAATGCGTAGACAACTGGAAGGGAAAAACCTGCCACTCACGTAAGTTCAAACCTGTGTAAATGGCAAAATGCATTAATGCATAGACATTTTTTATACTTTAACACTAGAACCTTTGGTTTTTCAAATTCTTGTATCTCAGTTAAAATCAAACCTAAAGTGCGGCAGTAAATGCTTATCTCAGCTGGTACCAAGTGATATGTTTGTAATCTGCTTTTTGTGCTGCCTCTGTCCAGGTGAGAGCCAGTGCGACTCCAATACCTGCAGTAATGGAGGCACATGTTACGACCATGGCAACACCTTCCTGTGTAGCTGCCCCTCGGGGTGGGGGGGCAGCACCTGTAACACAGGTCAGACACCTGCTGTATTCACAGTAACAATGCAGTGTTACACCTTACTGCAGCCAAGCAGAATAACTTTTTTTTTGTTTCCAGCTAAGAACAGTACCTGTGACTCGGGTCCATGTGAGAATGGAGGAACATGTGTTGGTGCGGGAGATACCTTTACTTGCATCTGCATAGACGGCTGGGAAGGATCCACTTGTGCACAAAGTAGGTCACCTTCACATTACCTTGATATGAATATATGCACAGTTGAAAAGATCTTGCACATCATCTCAATATAGTTTGAAGAAATTATTGAAAGTTTATAAAATTTCGCCGGAACGTTTAAAGTTATCTGATAAACTTTTTGTTCTCATTCTGTTTCTCGCAGATGTTGATGACTGCAATCCGCATCCCTGGTAAGACCAGCTTTTTAGCTACTATCAGCGCTCAGAAATCCATTTATTTATACTTTAGGGGGTTGTTAGTATTCACTTGTCGTTTCCTCAGTTCTTCATTCATCTTATTTCTTTTCGAAATATACAGCTTTGGGTTTATTCCTTGGACTTCATCTTTCTGTTGTTATGGTGACCTTTGTCCTGTGTTTTTTTTCTTTTTTATATGGATGAGCTAGATGTTGTGATTTCTAGCTCAGATTATTAGTTGGTGCTGCTGATGAAATGTTCTTTTCTTAACTTTCCACTGAAAACAAAGCTGGCTACATCACAGAATCACACAACAAGATTCAACTGGGTTCAAACTGAGGTGTAAATCCTTCCTTACATTTTCTTGTGCACTACATAAAATATCTCCTCTCTGGGTGATGCAAGGTGCATCCAGAACCAGCAGCTTATCACAAGTTGCTTGTGGTGCTGTGTTAATGGTTCGCATAAACCAAAACATTGCAAGTCTTCATTACACATAAAGTACAAAAACATCTGACAGATACAGAAGCATCAGAGACGCTGCCTTGGATAAGAACCCCCCCACCCACACACCCACCCATTCAGTGACTGACAGGTGGATTAGTGGTGGTTTTGGTTTGAGGATGAGGAGTTAGTGGTGGGGGGGGCAAGACAGTGTGAAGAGACGCCCCTCTCGCCATTCAGCAACCCCGACCTGGGGCTGGTTGTGAGGAGCAGAGGTGTTTAGGCGTGGGGGGTGGAGGGGGGGCTCAGCATGTGGTCTGCATGGATTTACATATGAAGTCCAGACATTGATCTGGGATCAGCCTGAGCTTCAGCCTGCTGCCGCTCTCTTCAAGCTGAGCAGGCCGAGCGTGGGACGCTTTACTGCCACACACACCAACCTCAGTGGGTTCATCCATCATTCCTTACATTCCTCCTTTATTTGTGTCACTTTAGAAGCTAAAATAACCTGGAAACATTTCTGATTTTCCACAATGGGAATGAATAATAAAATAAATTCTCAGTTACTCAGAAAAAGACGCTTTATTGGTGAATTTGTGTCACTGGACTTAAAGTAAGATTTCTAGAGGAACTTCCAGTTGAATTTTAGATTATTCAGATACTGCTCAGATTTGACTTCCACTGGTTTAACGGGTGTTTCTAGATAAAATAATCCATAAAAATAATGTAGTAATTAAATTCCATTTATCGTTCTTGCACAGCTATGTCTTACTTTATCCACTGAAAAGGAAAAAAATTCCCTAAAAGTTGCACGTTTAATGCAATATAGATGGTTTTTACTGGAAGAAGAGAAGACGTTTTGATGGTCTGTGGAACAAGAAGAAACCAGGTGTTTGATTCTGTCTCCTCTGCAGCTACAACGGCGGCATCTGCGTGGATGGCGTCAACTGGTTTCGCTGTGAATGCGCCCCAGGATTCGCCGGACCGGACTGCCGCATCAGTGAGTCCCTGGGAACCGGGGTCAGGTGGGCGGGGGGTCAGAGGTGAAAGGCCGTGGTGGGGGAGCATGAGCCGATTGTTTCAGGGCGACAGATTAGGAAGCCTTTTAGGAAGACGGTCTTAACCTCTCACCTCTGCACTGAGCCGAGGTCAGAGCTGAGGTTCGTCAGACGGGTCAGTGCGCTCTCCCGCGGTCTGCGGGGGGAGAAATCTCTTCAGAAAAGCCTTTTCAGAACCAGAGTGTTATCCATTTTAACCGTTTCAAACTGCTATCAGGTCATTGTGCAGACAGCGATTCTCTGAATTCCATTGCTCATTGAAGATTTTCGGATAAACATTCAACAATACACCAAAGAAAACTTTTATAAAGCTGTGCATCTTCTTTGTTCATTCCTGTTTAGTTAGTTTTTACTCCACATGACTAATGAATATCCTAAATGTAAAGAACATTAAATGATCTGGACTCTCACATCTAAACCTCAACTGGTATATTTTTGAGTGTCTTGAACTGATGATTCTCCACTTTCTCCTCAGACATAGATGAGTGTCAGTCGTCTCCGTGTGCTGAAGGTTCATCCTGCATTGACGAGATCAATGGCTATCGCTGTGTTTGTCCCCCAGGACAAGCTGGACCTCGCTGTCAGGAGTGTAAGTATGAGTCCCAGTGGTGTTTAATGATGTACAGACAAACCTTAAATTAATACATTTTTATTTTAATTCTTTGTTTGAACATGAGGAATTGAATTCTGATAAAAGAAGTCAGACAGACGGGAATACATTTGATTTTACTAATGAGAATATGTGTGCATGATGTCCACCTAGTGTATCCTGCATTTGTTTGAGGCAAAATCTTTAAAAATCAAGACAAGTAGGGATTGGATGTCTGAAATGCTTCGTTTATGGGCCTACCATACACCATATATGGCTTTGAACCAAGCTGTTTAAACCTAAGATTCCGGGTGAAAACGTGCTGAGAGTGCTCATAAGAGGCAGTTTTAGAATGTATCTTCAGGTGTTATCTTTCTACAGTATTAGCTGTAACACATCTTTTCCTTGTCTGTATCTAAGAAATAAGAAGCTAATCGTTTGACATTGAAAGTATCTGCAGCACAAGAACAGTACAGTTTTCAGAAGTGAAGAAGTTTTAATAGTCTGTGGAACAAGAAGAAACCAGGGGTCTCATTTATAAAACTG
>CM047994.1:25900257-25910570 GCA_026261665.1 Melanotaenia duboulayi | reverse complement strand
TGCAAGGGAAGCTCTCTGAACTTGCTGTGAAGTTCTGAATCAGACTGAAGTTCCATCTTGTAATGACCTGCACGTGTACTAAATAAAAAGGTTGTGTGCCCGCAACGCGGTGGTTCACAAACAAAGAGCAAGTATGTGTGCTGTGGTTGCATCACATTAAACGCTGAAATAAAATAAATCTGCGAATATGACAACTCTGAGGCTTTATGGAGCCCAAGGTCAGGGAGGCAGAAAATTTAGGAGAGTTTTTGGACGTAATCGAGGCATCAGGGCAGGAAAACGTAGCACTGAAAAATCTGTGGGACCAGCATAGGTCCAAATACCGCTATAAATATCAGTGATGATGGCTGATTTGAAAAATGAGGATGTGCATCACAGTTTCATGAGACAAGTGGCTATTTTGGAAACTAAGATTTGATAAATACTTAACGCACTCATCCACCATCATAAACCCTTGCTCTTATTCAACATTTGTTTCTCATTTACAGTGTGCTCTAAAAACTAAAAACTTAGGCACCTGAATAGTTAACTTAGTAAATTACACAGAAGGGTTAATGCTAAGTGTAGAAGATTACTGATTTTCAGACAGCAGAGATAGCGTTTAGTAGCTCGCCACCAGCTTCTATGTAAATTAGCCATATGATTGTGAGAGCAAAATATTTACAAAATATGATTTAAAACATATTTAAAACATACTGAGTATGTGGACCAAGTGAGGAAGGCCATGGCTCTCCTGCATTTAAAAAAATGTAGTTTATATAGCAGGAACATCTTCATATATTAGGCATATGTTTTGACTCACTGTGCTCCATTAATTAGGCAGCTCCACTCTTCATAAATCTTTTTCAAACCTCTACAAAACTACAGTTTGAAGGATACCTTTAATCAGTAAAGAACAGCAGTTGCTTCAGCAGACTGAGTTATCAGATGAAAAGACCAGGCCAGGCAAAGTCAGGAGGCTTGAGGGATTGTAATCTAATCTGTGGTGGGGTGAAGATGCTCTGCCACTTTCTTATTAGGACATGTGGGACCAGCTGTTTGTCTGCGTTTGTTTCTTTGCTTCGCTGAACGCATGAATGGCGTGATTCAGTGCTTGTTTGGCTGCAGACAGTGCAGAGCTGAATCCAAAGTAATGCACAAACACACAGAGGAACGTGCCTGCATGCACGCTCTATACGGACAAAAGCTTTGAACAACACACGAAAACAGCAACAGACATGTGGAAATCCATCCACCGAAGCAAATTGGCAGCATCCTAGTAACCCCCTTTGTTACTCTTGGTTACAGTTCACTGCTTTTGTTGTCTTCCTGATGGTTGTCAGGCATCCGGGCCGCTGTTATAGCAATGGAGAACTTCAGCCAGGGATGGTTAGCCTTCCTACTGTGTGGCCAGTTAGCTGCTACAGTGAGCATGTTAGCGCATGCTGAGATGATGTCACATGTCGGTTATTTACAATTACTCTTCGGACTCCATGGCACAAAATAAAACTTCCCATCTGTTAAACTTTAAGTTTATCACTTCCTGTGTTCATTTGCTGATGCACATTGATTTGGAAGAGTAAAAGAAAAAATGGATGATACATCTGATTTCCTCAAAACCAGATGTGGACGATGCTTTAATTGTTTGAGTTTTGTAAAGATGTTGAAACTTGGGAAGCAAAATCCCATCAAGCAAGCTTACACTTAAAATAAATTCATATGCATACTCAAGTACAAACACATACTCCAGACTATGCTTTCCCCTAAAGCACAGTATCAGTTTCTTCTATGCAAAATTTACTGAAACTTAGAGCAAGATCTTGTATTGATGATGGGAAAGTATGGACTCAATATTAAGTCATAAAGATTTTGCAATTGTAAATGAATGTTTGCAAATAATTTGAGTTTGCATCTGTAAATCCAGCTTGTCAGCCTGTAAAAACAATCTGCCCAAGAAATTCAAGCTTGCAAATGTGCAGAAAAGGATTTCCATGGTTGTCAAAAAGATTTGTATTTGTAAAAAAGAAAAAAAAATAAGTTCTTTTGCAAAAGCCCCGTTCACAGATGCAAAGCACAAAAATGCATACAAGACTGAAGTTTGTCCACAGTAAGGAGGATCAGTATAGATCAGTAGATCTACATAGATCAATATCAGTAGATCCTCAAATTCTTCACCTACGTTACACCTTTCACCAACTTACTTTACCCACACTGCTATCTGATTGCATGGTGAGAAATCAAACTATCCAATCAGCGAACAGACAGCTTCCTGACCCCTGGGGGACTCAAACTCTGGTCTGTATGGGAAACAGATGCGTTACCAACTGAGCTATTCAGCCGCTCCAGTTAGATAAACTCAGGTGTTTACATGAGTGGATCAGAAGTGCTTCATGTAAATGCAAGTAATGCCACCCCGTCTAGATCTGTTTTCCCTCCTTTGACAACCCCATGTGAAACTTTCTAGATCCGCCACTGTATGTTTAACAGTGAGAAGCAGCGATGCACTGAGCCGCTCCGAAACGGCAAAAACAGAACAAGCAGAAAGTAATGCTGTAAATGACAAATCGTGTGTTTTATTTAACTTGTTTAATTATCAAAATCCTTTACGAGTCCTATGAGCAGTCAGTGTGTGTGTAGGATTTCTACAGCACACACCCCTACAGTGGATATTTTTCTCCCTCTGGCGCCGGCTGAAAATAGTTCCATCTTGTCAGTGCGTGAAGTGGCCGAGCTCTCACCTGATTGTGTTGCCCGGAAAGAAAGAGTGTGAGCCTGTGGGATGTGACAAGAGCGCCGCCGTGGGTGGAAACTCCTCTTAAAGGAAAATTCCACCCACAAATCCTCTTGGATATCATCAAGTACTGAGGCTTTCTGGAGCTCTTAGTGAGCTGTGGGCCCTGCATGAGTAAAGTTAAGTTGACATTTTATTGCTCAAACACAAAATGATGTAGAAAAATTAGTATTTTTATTTGATGGAGGTCAACTTCCACAAGACACCAAATTAGAAATACATGTAAAATACATGCACATTTACCATAAAAACCATAAAGGTCATGAATAACCAGTTTAGTGCAAAACATAGGAGAATGCATCTGTAAGGAGGCATTTATGGGGTGTGAAGAATTTTTAATCAGAGCATCATCATCAGTCACTTAGCAGCAGGAGGATTAACACAGTTGCTAAAGCGTGAGAACATCCCACCAGTGTTGTCCTCCAAAATCTGAACTCCACCCGGCCTTTTATCTGCCATGTTCTCACGCTTGTCAGGACTTCCTGCTCATGCATGCCTGGCCCCGCCCTCCATGAGGCTGACAGCTCGCCCGCTTGCTGTCAGCACAGCATACACTTCCTTCACTTTGATGGCACCAACCTCTTTAATTGGGCAGCATGGTTATGAGCTTGTTTTACACAATCCACTCTGAAGTGTGTTTTATGTGATGTGTGTGGTGGTTTTCATTGTGAAAAGCCATCTCCGTGTTTGTAAACAGTGGGTTGGTGAAAAGGAGGTGATGACATCTGCGGCTGACCAAGATGTTGTACAGCAGGGAGCTGTAGACGTATAATTAACTGCATACATCTTCGTTGTGCAGATGCAAGTGTTGAAGCACAGTAAATTTCATTTCTGGTGGTTGATGAGTTTACAGTGCTTTACATGATCTTATAGTTTAGGTTTAAAATAGATTTAATGGGTAACACAAAAAGCCATGATGTAATGGACTGACAACAAGTTTACAGTGTACTCCACTTCTCACCTAATGTCAGGAGAAAGTGTGTATATGGTGTAAGAACTAAAGAAAACACAGGGGTGCTTCTATAAGGAATACACACTCATAAGCCACTTTAGCTCAACTTTGCTATTACATGGTAGGACCACTTTTACTTTCAGAACTGCCTTAATTCTTGGTGACGTAGATTCAACAAGGAGCCCTTCTCAGGTAGACTGTGGTGGTTAAACCAGACCACGTTGGCACTGAGGGTGTACCAAAAAATATTCCCCACACCATTACACCCGCAGCAGCCTGACAGGAGACAACCAGTGTGTCTTCTGCTGCTGTAGCCCGTCTGCTTCAAGGCTGGACGTGTTGTGTGTTCAGAGATGCTGTTCTTCAGACCTTGGTTGGAACCAGTGCTTACTTGAATTCCTGTTGCCTTTCTATCATCTCCAACCAGTCTGCCCATTCTCCTCTGACATCAACATTCTGGCTCARACAACTGCTGCTCACTGGATATTTCTCTTCTTCAGACCATCTCTATAAACCCTAGAGATGTTTGTGTGTGAAAATCCCAGGACATACTCAGACCAACAACCTTCCTCATTCTGATGCTCAGCTTGAACTTCAGCAAGTCGTCTTCACCACGTCTACATGACTAAAGTGTTGATTTGCTTCCATGTGATTAGCTGATTAGATTTTTGTGTAAATAAGCAGTTGAACACATGGACACATGGATAAAGTGGACAGTCAGCGTTTTTTTTTAAAAAGCCCACATAAAACCCTACCATGGCTCTTTAAACGAGATAAATAGGGGAAGATTGTAATTTAGATGTTTTAGTACGTTTGGGTGTCTGAAGTTACTACAAACTCAGCGAAGAAGAAGCATATTCAGTCAGCCACTGAAAGCATCACCAGCAGGTTTCTATGGCAACAACATACTTGTTAACTCTGCTAAATGTAAACCACATAAACAGCAGCTCTTCATGTTAGCCAGTAAAACCTGACTGTGAGTGTAAACCTGCCGACTGGTTCATTTCTGTGCTGTTTTAACAACATGGGCTAATTCAGTGCACAAGTCAAGACAAGAAGGCACTTGAGAAAGGGCTCAATACCAACTTTAAAGTGTTAAGTTTTTTTTTTATTCTATGTAAGTATTTAAGGTAGAAATTGTCAATTAAGTATATCTGTGTCATTTAGTTGTATGGTAGTCTAAAATGTGTCAGCGTGAACTTTAATGCTATGTATGTATTTTGCCCGTATGGTCACAAATTGAAACAATTTCCTGCATTTCCACCACATCTTAAAAACTTTCTATCACACCTTTACAAAATAAAAAATGAACTTTTGTATGTTTAACCCTAAATGTTCAACGTTTAATACATGCGTTCCTGAGAGCTCTGCAAGAGTCAATCAAAACATTTCCTAATACCTTGTAGTATACAGTGCTGACATGTCTTTGCACCCCAGTGGAACTATTGATATTTTGCATTAATCTGTTTCATACAGATATTTTATAGTTTTTTTTTTTTCTTTTTTTAAACATGCATTCATTTTTATTATTTTTCTGTTCAAGTCAGGGTCAAGGATGAATGAACACTGTACATGTCGCTGTCACCGAGAAAATGACTCTACAGCTAAATCCGTACATGGTACACTTACTGCTATGGTGAATTTGTATCTCTAGTTAATCAACATGCACTTGTTGGAAACCGGAAGGAAGCTCATGTACCTGAGGGAGAACCACTGCCTCAGATTCAAACCTACAACCTTTCTCTGATAACTTAAAAAAGTTTGCATGCACATACAAGCTGTTAGCAACATGTTCACAGTCAGTATATTTACATTAACCGTTAAGTAAAGCTAAAAGTTGTTGCTTGACTTGGCCAGTTAGATAAACTACCCATCAGAAGAATGGAGTTATAAACGGAAGTGTCCGATGCCACAGTGCTCTGGACAGCAAGAGAAAACGTTCAAGATATTGTCCCTTGTGTAACTTTCAGTTTTGGGAGACTATTGATATGCAAACAGCGCTGAATTTGCTGCTCAGATATTGTCTTTAAACTAACTGAATGGTGACTTTGTCCGATAATGCTGCACATAGGAAGGAAGAATCAAACGCAGAGTCTTAATAAACTTTTTACACAGATCCTGATGAGACAAAATAAAGATAAAACAATGCATATGTCAACATTTTTATTGGTATATGGGCTTTAATGATATTTACTTATGCTTCACTGCTTTACTCCAAGGCTAGATAGTTTAAATTAGAGTATGCATTTATGGCTCACTATGCTGAAACATAAAACTCGTGTTTTTATCAAACTAGCACAATAACTTTTCCTACTGTACTTTAAATGTAAAGAGAGATCAGTTAATTAATGTTAACAAGAATAAACTGAATTTTTAGGTTTTTCTTCAGTATCTCAGAAGCTATAATCGGCCTTGTTACTATAGAGAGTCATTAGATGTTTATGATGATGTCTGTTGCGTAAAGATCCCATTATCCTGCACATCACAGAGCTTCCACTATTGTAGCCCTTATTTTTAGGAACTTGTCTCTCTCTACTTTTTTTCCTGTGAGAAACTAACTGCATGACTCATTGTTAAGAAGGTGAGTGATAAAAGTCTGTAAGTTCACAAGAAGGCATGCAGCAACCACATGATTTTGACTGTTTGACACAAATGTCTTCATGCTGGCAACTTTGCTTTATTGCCCTTCTGTGTGACCTCAGTGTAGTTTAGAGAGGTTGAGGCTATCATTAGCAGGACCTTTGGCCCTCCTCTTCACTCTGCACCCAGGCAGCCAGCTGGTCCTACACTCCTTCATTAGCTACAGTCCATCTCGGCTCCACTTTACCTGCTAGTCACAAACTCCACATAAGCAGCTCTTTAACCTTTCCCCCCACCACTACCCGCCTCCTCATCCCCCTCACTCCTGCCTCTCCCTATCTTAATCTGTCTAATGTGTGTAAATATTGCTTGCGTGGTCCAGATAGCTTTTGTTTTACCATCAAACAAGTCCCAACCATGGGAACCTGGTCATTAATTACCATGTGATTCATGGTTATGGCTCTGTGTCTCGTCTCACCACTAGTCTGTCATTAGGACTTTCCCAGACTTCCCATCCCGGCCTCTCCCAGCTAACAGCTCACCCACACCACCACTGCCTGCACACACAATCTTCACCTTCTTTTCCTCCTGGAAATGCACACTTGTTACCATCTAGGTGCAACTAATACACGGAAAAAAAACATATTTCACTGACTGTAATTAAGCAGTTTACCTGCACATTAAAATGACCTGATGTAATAAAAATACAACAGAGAGGATAAAACTCCAGCACTTATCAGACTCCTAAGGTCTTCAAAACTGTACTTTTTGCCATGAAAAGACTTCTCACAGCCGTTAAATGGCTTGGAGATGACTCCACACATTTGTGAACATGCTTATCTGGCCTAATTTTTCCAAGGCATAACAGCAGGTAGTCACCACGCTCCCTTGCTTGATCGGGCTGAACATAAGCAGCTAAAGGCTGAAACTGATTGGCGAGCATTTAACTAACCTCTTCTCCTCGTTTATACAAGCTGTTCATTTTATCAGTTCCTCAGGCTATGTCCATCAGTGATGTGTCGGTCACGAACGATTCGTTCACTTTACTGTTCGAGAGTAATAGACCCGGGTTAGTGAAAAGAGTCGAACTTCGCATCACTAATGTCCATTTGAACAGTGTTTTGAAAAATGTTTTCTCTCCAAAGTTCCCAAAAAAATTTTTCAAAAAAATCTCTGCCTCTGAGGCCATGTTGACCAATCAGAAAACTGACAATAAACAACCATTTCTAGCAAATCAAAGAAATGTGTGTCCTTTTATGTATTAATGTATTAAATAGCAAGTTNGAAATGTGTGTCCTTTTATGTATTAATGTCTTAAATAGCAAGTTCATTCCTTCTTCAGAACAGTCAGGAACTGTTTTAAAATCTACAAAAGCACCAACAGAATCTCGGCTATGGCTGAACAAAGGAGTTTACATGTGAACAAGCAACACAGCTCATAAGGCATAATCAGCCAGACCTACTCATGAGAAGGTTTCTTCATTATAAGCAGGACTATAGTACAGACTTAATCTGAGTCATGTTTCAAAATCTGCCCGAGTGTGACTGCACCACAGGTTCCTGCACTGGTTCCTCCACTGGTTCCTCCGCAAGTTCCGCCACTGGTTCCACCACTGGTTCCTGCACTGGTTCCTCCACTGGTTCCTCCGCAAGTTCCACCACTGGTTGTGCCATTGGTTCCTCCACTGGTTCCTCCACTGGTTTCTCCACTTGTTCCTCCACAAGTTCCGCCACTGGTTGTGCCATTGGTTCCGCCACTGGTTCCTGCACTGGTTCCTGCACTGGTTCCTCCACTGGTTCCTCCGCAAGTTCCACCACTGGTTCCACCACTAGTTCCTGCACTGGTTCCGCCACTTGTTCCTCCACTTGTTTCACCACTGGTTGCAACTGTTAGGTAGTTAAAGCTCCAAGAAGGAGATCTTCCTCTCTGTGCTCTCCAAAGCTGAGTGATGGGTATTTGTGTGGATAAGGGCCATCTGCTGGGCAGCACAAAAGAAGCAGTCGAGGCAGAGCAGGTAGAAAATGCACACTGGTGTAAAGAATATTTTTGTATTTTATTATCCTCTTTTCCTTTTCATTTATTTTTGCTTTTGGCTGATGCTATATCAACCCAAACGTTTTGGTAGGACGATTATATGCACTTATGCATTTCGCTTGTTTCCTCCAAAGTGCAAAATCATATTTTATATCATTAAATCCCTCTGACAGATCAGAATTATTGGGATTAACTTTGTCTATACTCATCACATTTTCATTGGGTTTAATGATCCATATAAAGCAGATTAGTACACGACAAGTCAACCAATCGTGGAGAAGATCCGTCCTCTAGGAACAAGTGTGCAATCCCTGGTCTTAGTTTTCCATTTTGTGTGTGTCTGTGTGTGTGTGCGTGTGTGTGTGTTTGTTCTTTTTTCCCCCCTGTGGACCTGAAGGCTGAGGCTGCCACTCAGAGGAGCAGGAGGGCTGCTGTCAGACTGACTTATGGCTGCAGTTGCTACACTCAGCTTGAAGTTTAATAACAGCTACAAACTGGAGAGGAAAAAAGGCAAGAGGCCGAGAGGAGTAATCTTACTACCACCCCCCACTCACCACTACAACTCACCACTTACTACATGTGTGTGTTCTTGCATGTGTCTAGAGAATGGGCTGCAGTGTGGAGGAGGAATGTAATGGAGTAGCTCAACACTCACACTAACAATAATGTTGATGTCTGATCACCTGTTTTTGTCTGTCTCTGCTCAAAATTGACAACATTTCTCAGTTTTTTTCACAGTAACATCAGTAATCAAACATTACTTTGGGTGAAGATATTTACATTTTTAACACATAATGGAAGATATTAAGCAGATTGGTACACTTTATGCTTTACACTATAAACTGTATACCATGTAATTCATACTTTTAATTTACTGAATAGTGTCAGCAATAACAGCATGAAAAATATGCTCTCTAGAAATCAGGAAAATATATCTTTCTAATTCATATTCACGTTTTGCACAGACATTTGCAATCAGAGTCGTGACTAGGATATGAAGGTGTGGTCACAGCAGTGTCTATTCACTTCAACCCCGCCTCAGGTGACAAGGTTAATAAAGCACGTTGAGAAACGGTGGCAAGTTTGTAACTATTTAAATAGTGTGGAAGTACCTCAGATGAAGATACCAGTGGAATTGGTGTTATTCCCTCAACTAGTACTCCATTACCATTCCAGCCTCAAGTCCACATTCCTGTACCTGCTGACAAGACTATGAAGATGCCAGACCCACCAGAGTATATTGTTTACACAGATTCAGAGCTGGACATGGTGTGCAACCAGTACTTTGCATTACTCCGCAATGGAAAGGAAAAGGATTGCAAGATGTCCAAGGAACTCTGTTGCAGACTTGTAAGGAATACAATTACCAGCATGGCTGCAGTCCTGCGTGCAAGTCCAATGGGGAAAGAAGTTAAATACCCTTCCAAAGTTGAAATAAGAGCGATGTCCCAGAAGATAGTTGAATATTATCCAATGTTGGGTGATGATGATACGAACATGCCAGACGTAAGTACTACTTTTGTGTTTTAAATAAAATAAAACATGAATGACAGAAAGCCCAGACAATGAAGCAGATGGTGATGGAAGCGCTGACACAAGCAGCACGAGTGATTCTACAATACTTCTTGAAAGCAGTGATGAGGCCACTAAGAACAACCGTAGTGCAGGTGTGTGGTCATAGCTTTGGTTGGGTGCCGTCATAATTAATTTCTTTACATCTAAATATTATTTATACACATAAGGGTTTAAATGGATGCTATAGTTACCTTGTTAACCAGTGTGCAAGACACAATATAGGAAATTTACTTGTTTTTTTCATTTGACTCAACATTTTATCAACTTTTTAAATTACTTTTACCAGGGTCCACACCAGAATTAACACAGAGCGTGCAAAAGACACCAAACAAAAGCACCATGTCTATACCATCCAAGCTAACTTCAAGCTCTTCGTCTAGGACTTGCTGAGCCCATCATCA
>CM047994.1:25856317-25867705 GCA_026261665.1 Melanotaenia duboulayi | reverse complement strand
CAGAGCAATAGAGTCCCAGATCTACCATATAGACAAGACCCCAGTTGCAGACTGTGAGAAGAGGCCCCTGAGACAATCCAGCACATAACTGCAGGATGTAAGATGCTGGCAGGGAAAACTTACAAGGAGCGTCATAACCAAGTGGCTGGTATAGTGTACAGGAACATATGTACGGAGTACAGTTTGGAAGCCCCGAGGTCAAGGTGGGAAACACCTCCGAAGGTTGTAGAGAATAACCAAACTAAGATCCTGTGGGACATCCAGATCCAGACCAACAAAATGGTAATGGCAAACCAGCCGAACATTGTGGTGATGGACAAACAGCAGAGGAAAGATGTTGTGGTTGACATGGCAATACCAAGCGATTGAAACATCAGGAAAAAGGAACATGAGAAACTGGAGAAATACCAAGGCCTGAAAGAAGAACTTGAGAAGGCCTGGAAAGTGAAGGCTACACTGGTGCCCGTGGTCATCGGAGCATTAGGGGCAGTAACCCCCAAACTGGAAGAGTGGCTACAGCAGATCCCAGGACAAACCTCAGACATCACAGTCCAGAAGAGTGCAGTCCTAGGAACAGCAAAGATACTCCGCAGAACCCTCAAGCTCCCAGGCCTCTGGTAGAGGACCCGAGCTTGGATGGATGAGAGACCACCCATTGAGGTCGAGGGGACAATTTTATATATATATATAAAATTGTCCCCTCGCTACCACTACCACACACAGCAAACTGAGCTCGCACAAACAAACACAGCAAACTGAACTCAAACTACCACACACAGCAATCTGAACTCACAATAACACACAACAAGTTGAGCTTACACTAGCACACACAGCAAACTGAGATCACTTTACCACACACAGCTCACACAATGGAATTTTATAAAAACACTTGGCTGACCTCTTTGAGGCATGAAAACATAAACTTCACTTATCAATATTTTAACCAAACAGACATATTAATGGCAATTTTTGGGGAACAATCTTAATTCAAATTCATTGTAGTAAAGACGTCATCGCATTGCAACTGAGTCTTTGTTCATTCATCCAGTGGAGAATGTTGTTTAAAAATACTCTGTATTTAAATTTTCTTCCTAATTTTCTTAATGCAACTTAAACTTCATAATGTTGAGCTGTGAAACCTGAAGATTAGATTCTGCAGATGAGGTTAACTGCANCCTGAAGATTAGATTCTGCAGATGAGGTTGCAGAGAACTTGACAGTACAGATGTGCATGACATTACAGTGAGAGCAGCTGTGGGATTTGTCTCTGAATGACATCACTACAAGCAAACTTGTCTCAGTTGGTTGCAGCTTTCTGAAACAGTTGTTCATATTTCTGAATTCCCAGATGAGACAGGAAGATGATCATTATGCATGTAGATCACAGGACTGTTGTAGATAACTTGTGTTTTATGTTGGATTTTCCATTTAAGCCTTGTTAGACCTGCACTTCACAAACAGTTGTACCTATCTGATCTTTCCAGCAGAAAAAAAAAACTCTGTAGACATTTCCTCAGCTTCTTTGTTGTTTGGGGAATTCTTGAGAAATTGAATACTCACAGAAGCCTAAAAACTAAAGAGAGCTACAGTTAAAGCTGACATACAATACCATATCAACTCAACCCTTCATTGTCCCAGCTGTAGTAAGATGATTCTACTTGTCGTGATTGGCAACAAAAGCTCCCCGCTGCCTTTGTGTCACTTGCAAGTGTTGTTATTAAGCCCAACAAACACATCAGTAAACTTGCTCAGGGGGTTCAAATGGAGAAACTGTTGCTTTATCAGTCAAACTGAACTTCTTAAGTACGCAATAGTAGATTGCCCTAGTTTTATTTGTAAAACATGGCCAGTTGTATGATGACAACATAGCTCTTTGAAGTGTGTAGAAAATTTTCAAGGATTGGAATTTGTTTTTCTGCCTCCAGCAACCACAGATGAGTAAAGCATCCCAAATCCAAGCCACTCAATGCATTTTTACAGCAACAGACAATTACAAAATTATAGTAATTGATTTTTTATTTATTTTTTTTTTTTTTTTCGAGCACTGGGAAAAGCTTCATTTTCAGTGTGTACCATACTTGTTTTGTGAATAAAGAAATAATTTGAAGATTGTACTAATTTTAATTTAATTTCACATTTTTTTTTATTTACTTATTTTCTTATTTATTTTTACCTTTCCTAGCTGATCCTATAAGCCATTAGTTTTGGATATCTGCAGTAAAGATATGAAAGTGATATTTGCTGAAGCAGGTTGTCTGAATCTCACTGCAGTTGGAAAATATTACAGCATGTTATATTGTGGCAGACATGGACAAGGCATGTTCAGTGTGAAATGAGAGTGATCATTATAAGTAAACTGGAAAGAACCAAAACATAAATTGTGCAGCATTATTTATTTTATTTTATTTTGTTTTATTTGAAAATGTTTTATTTAACTTTCATTTATTTTCTAAACCTCTTAGTCCAGTTCAGGCTTGCAGTGGGCTGGAGCCTTTCCCAACAATTGCCGGGGAGAGGCAGGTACACGCTGGACGGTGCCCAGACAGAACCCATGCATACACAGAGTAAACAGGCAAGATTTTTATTTTATTNTCACCGGAAATGACGTCCCGATGACAGTTTGGGAGTAATCAGTAAGTGTGTAGACTCACTCACTAGGATTTCAGTTCTTGTTTTAGATTCTATCAGATGTTGAAAACATTTTGTTGAGATTATTTTCTGTATTGATATCTGCTGACTTGACTGCCGTCCTGATGCTGTAACGATAAATTAGAAATGATCTAGGTATATCACCCGCCCATGTCAGTCAACTTTTTTAGGGGCTTCAAATGGAGAAACTATTGCTGTACCACTCAAACTGAACTTTCTCTGTGAGGAATATTAGATCATCCTAGTTTTATTTGTAAAACTTAGGCTCTGACGACTGCTCAGGAGAATGAGCAGTCATCTGCTAACCGGAAGGTCTGTGGATTAATTCCAGGCTTCCCCTGACTACATGTCAAAGTGTCCTTGGGCAAGAGCCCCACATTGCCTCCCGATGTGTCTATAGGGCGTATGAATGTGTGTGACAGGAAAAAACACTTAGTATATAACAATAGAAGTGCTGTATGAGTGTGTGCGTGAATCGGTGAATGTGACATGTGTTGTTAAAGCGCTTTGAGCTGTCTCCCTGACTAGAAAAGCGCTTTATAAGTACAGTCCATTTACCATCCCATTTACTGCCCCTGTTGTAATCTGGTTGAATACTCAAAGCATTCCTACACTGTAAACGTCACCTCCACATTCATGCAACACTTCATGGAGGCCGTTAAATCCAGTTGTTGTGAATTTTATTGGCTTACTTTTTCTTTTGTGCAAGGTATTATATAAATAAACTTTACGTACTTTACATTAACCTCTGACTATGTTAAGATGTTAACCTTAAATAATAAGTATTTACAGTGTATTTCTCATTTGTATGTTATCAAAATTAAATAAACAATTCTCACATATAAAAATGATTTGTTTCCAACAGTGTTCTTTATGGAGTTGTGACCACTGACTGGGTTTTCTTCTTGCAGCACTGTGGGGACGAATTGTGTCATAGTAGCAGCATGTCTGAATTTCACTGTGATCAGTCTCTGACACCAAACTGTAAACATCCATCCAGCAAGAAGCTGTGATTTAAGGAGCTTTTTGGATGTGGCATGCTGAGTGTAGTATCAGGTGTGATATGAAGTGTTGCTAAAGTTTCTTCTTTCTGGGCTTGTATTCGAATTATCTTGTGATCTGCAGAGTGACACCAGACAGCTTTGTGCTGAACAGGAGGCGTGTAAAGATATCCCAGTGTTTCCTCATATCCTGCGGGGTTGCAGACCACATAAAGGAGATAAAATAATACCACCAGCTCCGGAAATCCTGCCATTACAGACAGGTGGGGTGTCAACAGGTTCTTCCACCCCTTTTCCTCTATCAACCATGTTTTCATCCATGCCTACTGTATTTCTCTTTGCCCTGCACTTACTACTTTTTATCTCTCTTTCATCACACTTTCACACTTTCTTTTCTTTTCTTTCTTTCTTTCTTTCTTTCTTTCTTTTCTTTTTTTTTTATTATTTTTTTGCACTCAATGTTTTCTCCTCTACAGCCCATGCTCCTGATTCTGCTCTCATTCAAGCTCAATGAACAAACAGGGGTGGACAGACAGGTGGTGCAAATTGAGGCTATATTTCTGCTGGTTAAAGCAATAACATCTGGTTTCCCAGTTCAAGCGCTGAAAAGGATATCTTTTTTTATGCTAAGTTTGTATAAATGAAAAAAAAAAAAAAAAAAAAAAAAAAAAAAAAACTTTTTCCCAGAGGGAACTTTCAATCCCATGGACATTTTGGACAGACTTAACACTACTGCTTAACCATTGTAATTCACTTTGGATAAAAGCATCTGCTAAATAACTGTAATGTCCATCCATCCATCCATTTTCTACTGCCAGATGACGTGGCTCGGGCACCTCATCTGGTCCCTCTCGATGCGGAGGAGCAGCAGCTCTACTCTGAGCCCCTACTGGATCACAAATCCTATTTCTAAGGGAGAGGCCAGCATCCCTGCGGAGAAAACCAATTTCAGCTGCTTGTATTTACAATCTGGTTCTTTCGATCACTACCCACAGCTGGTGACCATACGTGAGGGTAGGAATGTAGATCGACTGGTGAATCAAGAGCGTTGCCTTTTGGCTCAGTTCCTTCACTACGACAGACCGATACAGAATCTGGATCACTGCAGACGCCGCACCGATCTGCCTGTCAATATCCTGCTCTATCCTTCCCTCACTCATGAACAAGACTCCAAGATACTTGAACTCCTCCACTTGGGGCAGGATCTTCATCCTTTGGGGAAGGACACCTTCATCCTTTTCCGGTTGTGGACCATGGTCTTAAATTTGGAGGGGCTGATCTTTATCCCAACTGTTTCACATGCAGCTGTGAATGGCTCCAGTGAGAGTTGGAAAGCATCGCTTGACAGAAACTCATCATCTGCAAAAAGCAGAGACCCAATCCTGAGGCCATCAACCTAAACTCCCTCAACACCTTGGCTGGACCTAGAAATTCTGTTCATAAAAGTGTTCATAAAAGAACAGAATCCGTGACAAAGGGCAACCTTGGAGGAATCCAACCCTCACCTGAAATTAATTTAACTTACAGTCGGCAATGTGGACAAGGCTCCGGTCCTGGTCGTACAGGGACCGAACAGCTTGTACAAAGGAGGTAAGGTCGGGGATGCGGTTCAATGCCTTCTCCAGGATTACAAAACATATATGGAGAGTTTGGGCAAACTCTCATGCCCCAGGCTCTACACCCTACAGAGGGTCTGTTGTCCTACGGCCAGGGCAAAAACCACACTGCTCCTCCACACAGCCCACTGTGGCTGAAAACTAAGGTACAAAATTATTGGTTCCCTTCCATTAAAGACTGAAAACCCCACAATGGTCACTGAAATAACCTGAAACAAACAAAAGTAACGATACATAATAATTTACTGAAAATTAACTGATGAAAATTTACTTCTGCACTGTGGTTCAAAATGATTTGTCCCTAAGGACATGCTTAACATATTTAACATGTGTATTCTGCAATTAGCATCACAGATTTCTCCAAACGTGCAATCAGCCAGCAATCTACTAAAGGGTTTTATTTCTTAATGCATTTCAGAGTTTTATTTGTATGTGTGTGTGTTTTTTTGTTTGTTTGTTTTTGTTGGTTTGTTTTTTTCTTTTAGAAATTATTCTGTTGAACCACAATTGAATAGCAAAGTCTGTTTTTGATTGGTTAATTTTCAGTGCATGAGGTGTTTGTTCTGTGTTTTCACTAAACATGAATATTATGGGCAAACATCTCTCCTTTGGTCTTAGCTGTCTGAAAGACATTGTTCCAGAAGAGTCGCAGTTTGTTCTGATGCTAATTTTTAACCCTAAGCTGTGCAGCCATGTTGTTTTTTTTGTTGTTTTTTTACACTGGAGACTGTTGTCTGGCAACCATCTTTTCAAACAAACCATGCTTGTTCAGCCTTTTTCTAATTGTACTGTCAAGAAGTTAACAAAGGAGAATAACATACTAACTGTAGCCTCGAGTGTCTGAGTTTTTTTTTTTCTATTCATCTATTTAAAAGTAGCATAAGTATAAGGAAATACTAAATGTAAATGTGATCCTTGGCAGGTCACAGACAAACTTTGATAATGCCAAGGCAAAGACAATAAACATTAAAGTGCAAAGATTTAGCCTAGGACTCTTGCAGTTTCTCAGACCTTGGTCTTATAACTCTTCTTAGATTGATGGGCAGCAACATATGCCCAATTAAGATCATGACTGATGTCTTTCCTTCATGGTAATTGTGTTAACATACACCTGAATGCTCCAAACCAGCGGTTTCACACTGATGATCAGTTTATCAAATGGTTTTGATTACTAGCATCTTGCTGCTATAATTACCCAGCAAGGGCGTGTTTAGCTTTTTGTGTACTGTTTCTGCATTTTGGCCTAGTTTTTGGTAAATGGATAATGACAGGTTCTAATCTTTGTTTACCTCCTTTTAAGACCTTGCAAGGACCAGATGATTTCCTTTCCAACCTCTCCCATATGCATGCCCTCATTTTCTATTCCTCCTGCTATAACTCTGTCTTCCTTTCTTCCTCCTTTTGCTCACATGTCATCTCCTCATTTCCAATCTTATCTCTCCTTCTATCGGTGTCTAATTCCTTCCCCTCTCCATCTATCCATACGTATCCATTACCATCCTCNCTCTCCTTCTATCGGTGTCTAATTCCTTCTCCTCTCCATCTATCCATCCGTATCCATTACCATCCTCTTTTTTATTTTTTTATTTATTTTTTTTGCTTTGTTTCCTTTAAGTTGCANATTTATTTTTTTTGCTTTGTTTCCTTTAAATTGCATANTAATAGTCACCCCAGCTTTTCCAATGAAAGTTTGACTGATTGACGATGTAAAGAGTAGAGAAAGTCTTTACTTTAATCCTCCTTCTGTCTTTTTTGATAGGACGTAATTATATTTCATAGAATCTATATAAATTATTTATGTCATTAAAAGTTCTCTGTCGTTATCCTCTCAGTTTAAACTTGATCAAACCTCAATCATAGAAGTAGCAGATCAGAAAATGTTAATATGAGTTATTTCTATTACATTTAGGAGTTACTTGGTGCACCAGCACCATTTATGTCCTACTTCTTGTGTTTGTCCAGGTCTGAAAAGTGATAGATGTTGCTTTCAATGACAAATGTTTGCATGTTTTCTTGTGTGTGAAGACAAGTGAAGAAAAAAAAATATGTCTAATGTCAAAAGAGTGTGTGTATTTGTGAATATGCTTGAGCTGAGTATTCTGTCTTTATATACGTTAGCTCTCTTAACAGACTGTTTATTATTTGAGTCTATGAGTGATTATGTCTTTGTGTCACAGTCGTTTGACTGCTGACTTGACAGCCGTCGACCTGCACAGACTCCTGGGAGTGTGCACGAGGGGGTTGGGGCAGATGCCTCTGAAAGTTGATCCTGTTGTCTCTTCTTCAAGCTTCTTTAATGCATTTTCAGTTGTTGTATAGAGGTCAAGGGATCGGGTGGGGGTGGTGGGGTGGGGAGGGCGTTGGTGGATACAGTTTAATAAGACTGTTTTCACAGTTGTTCTTCTGCAGGCTGAATGTCAGCACATCCTTACAGCTGAGTCCCCAGCTCTTTGTCTGCAGGCCCCAGAAAATGCAAAGATCTGGTTGTCTGCAAACATGGACACAATTCACAATATAATAATTTCAGGCAATATCTTGGCTAATGATGAGGGTATGATCATTTTTTAATAAACTTTAGGGTGGTTTTTGATGGATTCTGTACAAGCCACCTACACAACCACAATCAACTGCTCTTGATGAGATAGAGCCATAGTCAGACTTTTATAATAGCGCCATCAAAAACCTTTTAACCAGACACCCAAAAATTAGTCTCTAAATGTAAAACTATCAGAGTCTTCATATGTATCTTCAATACGGAGGATAAAGTGGTTTTAAGTATTTCTGGGGCCCAATATTTTAACGAGCTCTCCAGATTTAGTTTGTCACATAGCGACTTTTTGAATTCCTTAATCTGAAAAAGATCATTTCGGCTTATTGTTCCTTTAATTCCTGACGCCTATGCTCCATGGCCTGGGCAGGTCGGCTACTTTCTGCTTTAAGCATTCACATGAACAAATATAACATTATAGATTACAGTCCACATGTATCAATAAACTACGGATAAAGATCAAGTACAATAGCTGCATAGTGAAGTAGAAATTAAGGAGTGTTACATTCAGTGCTTTAAAAGGTTATAAACTTTTATATCCCAGCTGTAAATCTGAATTAAGAGAAGCTCTTTATTTTACACTATTTAAACTGGTTTACCAGACATGGAGAGCATTATTCATTCTGTGACAACAGACAGGAAAATAGCTCTGATTATACCATGTGTGATGTCATGAGGCTTGTTCCTGTCTGGGTTCAGTGATTCCAGAAAGACCCAGTGTAACAGATGGAGAGCATGACGTTAATTAATCATGAATATTTACCAATCTAATAAAGCAATTCAGTGTTAGCATAGGATCTGAATACTGTCCAAAGCCTATTAATAATAATAATAATAATAATAATAATAATCAGTATTTAAATAAAACTGAAGAAAGGGCTGCAATAGCTCATCTGGTCCTGTCTTTACTTGATCATTAATGTTTCAACAGTGGGGCAACTGGGAAGTCCCACCAGCCTCTGAATGCGCTGTTTTCATGATGAATGTTATACAGAGTATGTCAGTTTTCATTATGCTTTAGCTCATAATAAAGATCTATACTTATACTAAACTTTAAACTTTAGCTGTAGCCTTTAGAATGTGGCTTTTAGCCTAATTAGCCCTTATAATGCTTTTGCTTTGACCTCAGGAGTCAGAATGACTGAGCTACGTGAAATGAATTCCCCCTCCCATAGTCACATTTATGACTGGAAACTGGAGAAACCTTACTACAATATGTTGTGATGTTGTGACCGATAGGAGTCAGTAACCTTTAACAGAGTTCGAAGTTTCTGACTTGGGTGCATAATTGCTTAAAAGGATGTGATGTCCAAGCCAGTTTAAATTGTCTCACCCTTGCAGTGTATAATTCTCTAAAGTTGAGTAAGAGTGGGAAAAAAATATAAAGATATATGAAAAATATTTTGGATAAAATTTCCTTGTCAGGGTCAGTCTTTTGAGATGTACAACACCTTAAAAATATTTATATAATTCTTACAGATTCTGATTTGAATTTCAGGCTGGTGGAATACATT
This sequence comes from Melanotaenia duboulayi, assembly GCA_026261665.1. NCBI lineage: Eukaryota > Metazoa > Chordata > Actinopteri > Atheriniformes > Melanotaeniidae > Melanotaenia > Melanotaenia duboulayi. The sequence continues at coordinate 25,858,377 of CM047994.1, read as the reverse complement.
CAGATTTGCATCCATCTGAAGTACTTTAATACTTTTGGATAATTAATCAACCTGACCAGGACCAATCAAAGGCTTTGGATGTCTTTTTGTTTGGTAATTTATATTCCCTCCTACATTTTAGGTTGCCAATTAAAAAGAAATAAATAAATAGATGTTATAATTCTTATTTTCACATTTATTTGTTCATTAATTCCTAGTTATATGTTCTTATTTATTTTCTCATTCTTTAACGTTTTTTTTTTGTAGCATAGTTCCACACTTCACCTCCAGTAAAAATAAAAGTTTAACTTCTGCCAAGGCTCTGAACTTTTTTGGTCACTAGCTAATCAGAATTTCCAGAAAAATTTTGAGGAGAAAATAATCCAGATTATTATTTCATCAGAATTCTTTTAATCATACATGTTTATTTTTTTATTGTTTCACCTCTTTCAGTCATCAACATTCTCCCCATCCTTTTTTACTTTCTCGTATCCACCCTCATTCTTTCACAAGTCCAACCACTGTTTAAATGTCTCTTCTCATTCAGCCACACTTACTACAACTGCATGCAGCATGTTCAGCGTTCTGCCATTGGAAGCAATTTGTGCTTTAGTGTCTTGCTCAAATACACTTCATCACAGTGAAGGTCTGAACCATTTGTGCCACTATTAAAAGAAATAAGCAAACAAAAAAAATTTTGGTTTGTAAATTTCAGAACATGAAATAAAGAAGCTGATGCAGAATATCCAGAAGAACAAAAAAAGGTTTGTATTATCAGTAAAAAATAATAGCTCTCTGTTTATAGCAGATGTTTTTTATTCTTAAAATAGTCTTAAATCTATTCATCTTTTTTCTATATTTACCACCCAGACAACACTGAAAACTGTCAAATCTGCTTTGACACCAACACCATGCAGACGGGTGTCCCAGTCACTGCAGAGATGACTAAATGTGTTTGAAATGCATTGCACCACACACTCCACAGCTTTGTTTTAGTATGTTAAATGGTCTTTTAAAGACACTTTCACAAATAACCTCACCACATCTAGTGTCTGTCAGAGCCAGCTGTCATTCCACTGTGATTTATTGATTGAGGCAATCTTTTTAGAAATGGCTTCAGTTCTTTTCTTCTAATGAAGTAATTGCCCTCATGTGGTTAGAATTCAGTGGCCCTAAAAAAACTCCACAGGGATTTTTATCTGGCTGCCAAAATATGATGTAGTCAGTCAGAGAGCGTTATGCTGGAGCAACAAGCAAGAGACGCGACACAAAGCGCTGAGGAGACACGAGGCCTCTAACGGCGGCACCAGGCCTGTCAAATCTGCTTTTTCCATCCACCACTTATGTTAATAAAACTCAGATGTTGAGGATATTTTTATTGACTTTGGTAGAAGTCAGGCCTCTTCTGCATCAATCAGCTCCCACTTTGATGCAGTTTTTTTTATTGCAATATGTGTTTGCTATCAGGCATACCAGTTAAATAAGGACTCTCTGCTCTTCCTTGTAAACATTCAATAAAATGGTTTAAACCCAACAGCCTGTTAAAACATTTTGAATTTATTGGAATAATTGTTTAAAAGGAACATCATGTCCAAGGCTACCCAAATGCTCAGACTCTTGCAGTGTATAATTGATAGTCAAATATAAATGAACGTCAAGTAGAGTTTAACCCTAACATCTAAACTAAACTTAGGATTATTTAAATAATTTCTTCCCTTTGATAATATCAGTTGGTTTTGTATTACACATTGTTGGAAAGCCTGATTAGTTAACTTTATAACAAAGTAGAACTTGTTAGAATGATGATGTTTGTGTGGAATGAACAACACAGCCCAATGTGTTGCTAACACCCCCCAAAAGATGAGCCAACATTCCCTGAAATATTGGTTTTCATTCTTGTTATGCTATAAAAGGTCAGGTGAACACCCTTAATAAATAATTATATCATTTCCATGGTGGCTCGGAAGGGAAAACATGGAAGAAGTGGATTTCTTCAGAATGCGAGACTGAGATCCTGATGGACCACGTTGAAAAACATAAAAAGGTTTTATTTGGTGGGGATGACATGATCATCACCAGGG
>CM047994.1:25775973-25792670 GCA_026261665.1 Melanotaenia duboulayi | reverse complement strand
TGTGTGTGTGTGTGTGTGTGTTAAAAGCTGTGTTTCTATTGGAATCCAATCACTTCATTAAAATAAATGTTGTATTTTTATTCTCTTAGAATGAGCTGTTTGCATCTACTTGCTGTGGGTCCACATACATGGCAGCTGCCATATTTGTTTCCTTCGTTTTTAGTATGGTGTCTCTGAATGGACAAACAACTTGTGTGTGAAGAACTCTCTGAGCTTTAACACTACAGCACCGGCTGTATCAGTAAAGTAATGCCTTACAAAAGAGCATATAAGAAGACACATGTACACAATCTGGAAGTAGTTACCTGTACTGCAGTCATCACCTGAGGCCACTGGATCCATTCACACATAAAAACATGTTTAAGTCTGGAAGGATTTTGGCCACTGACAAAATAGCAGACTAAAATAAAGTACATTTAAATATTAAATCAGTTAACAGTAATAAATAATTGACAATAAAAAAATAGATAACTAATATAAAATAAATGCATAATTAAAAGTAAATAACTAAAAATAAGTAAAATAATTCAATTATTTAAATAAAAAAGCCACCAAATAAAAAAAGTGTCACAATTTGTTAAAATAGGCATCAAGAGGTTACAATTAGTTAGCAGTTGAAAATTGGTTTTGGTGGATGTTTGATTTTGTGCTCCCCTGTAACATATGTCAACATATGTCATAAGATGCGGTAGAAACAGTATTTTTTATTTTTTATTTTTTTTACATTCTAACTTCGCCATGATAAGGCGGCATCTGTTATGCCGCTGCTATACTTCATTTATATCTACAGACTTTGTCCAACATTCCTTCTTTCTAACGAAATCTAACTATAAACTACAGATTTAATGGTGCATCATAGATAGTGGCCTCCATTACTTCTAGATTGAGTTTGGCATCGAGTAGGCAGATGTTGGCATAGAAACAAGAGTGGCCCAGTTTTTCAGTCTGATTGTTCCATTGACTATGTGCAGGATAAGCAGCAAAATCTTAGTCAAAGTAACTTTATGTGTGGAACTGGGCCATCATCTAATAATAATACAAAATAAATTAATAAATAATAATATTATTATTAATAATAATAACACATTTTCTTTCAAAGCGCCGTTAAAGACCCTCAAGTAACAACATTAAAAATAAGGCAGTAAAGGACAAAAACATCATACAAAGTGCAGTAAGACAACATAAGAAAAAGAGTAAATTTGCAGTTTAGTGACTACAATGAGTCAGCAGATTTGAACAGGTGAATTTTAAGTCTGGATTTGGAGGTGGCAGGAGTGTTAGAGTTCCTGATGTCTGGTGGCAGAGACTTCTAGAACCGGGGAGCAGAGCGCCTGAAAGCTTGGCTCTACCTGGTGTTGAGGCAGTCAGGGGGCACAGTGAGGTGTATGGAGGAAGAAGATCAAAGAACAAGATGAGGTGGTGATAGGGAGGATATTGGACAAATATGGAGGGTTGAGGTTATGGATGGTATAGAGGAAAAGTTTTAACTGGATACGGTAAAATATTGGAAGCCAGTGGAGTTGCTGTAGGATAGGTGTGAAATAATGATAAAGGGGATTTCAGTGATGATCTGAGTAGCAGAATTCTGAACCAGTTTAAGCTTATAGAGGGACTTTTGAGGACGGCCAAACAGGAAAGAGTTGCAGTAATCAATACGAAATGTAACAGTAACAGTAGGAGGGTGAGGGAGGGGTGGAGTCGAATGATGTTTCATAAATGGAGATATCCAGATGGGTAATGTTATTGATATTAGACTGAAATGACAGTGTACTGTCGAGGATGACACACAGACTCTTAACCTGAGGGGAAGGGGAGACTGTGGAGCTGTCAATGGTCATGGAGAAACTGTCAGCTTGGGATAACATGGATTTTGTTTCAGTTAGAAAAAATTCTGTTTTATCACTGTTTAGTTTCAGCAAGTTTGAGCTGAACCTATGTTTTAATTTCAGATAAATTAGGAGGAGGGTAGAAGTGTGGAGTTGGGTTTGCAGGAGAGGTAGAGCTGGGTGTCATATGCGAAGCAGTGAAAATTAATGTTAAATTTGCAGAATATATGGCCAAGGGGAAGGAGGTACGAGATGAAGAGAGGGGCACAGGGACAGAACCCTGGGGCACACCTGGGGTGACCGGGGAGAAGTCGGATCTGAAAGATTTTAACTGCATGAACTGAGTGCAGTCTGACAGAGATAGGAGTTAAACCAGTCAAGGGAGTGTGAGTGATACCAATGAAGAGAGACTACTGAAGAGAATGGGGTGAGAGAATGTTTCAAAGGCTGCTCTAAGATCAAGAAAAATGAGAAAGTAGAGTAAACCGGAGTCAGTTGCGATGAGGAGGTCATTTGTCATTTTTATGAGGGCAGTTTCTCTGCTGTGACGGGCGAAAAGCCGACTGGACGGGCTCATAGAAGTTATTTTAGACAGATGTGTGTGGAGTTGAGTGGTAACTATTCTTTCAAGAATTTTGGAGATGAATGGTAAGTTAGAGTTGGAGCAAAGGTTATTAAAATTGTTTGGATGCGAACCAGGTTTTTACAATAGAGTGAAAGATGCAGTTTTGAATAATGATACCAGGGGTGAGCGATGAGCAAATAATGGTTGTTATGAGGGAAAGCAGTGAGACGAGGCAAGATTTGATCAAAGGTGTGGGGAGGGGATTAAGGTAACGGGCGGTGGGCTTGGTTTGTGGAACAATTTATTCTATCTAGGAGTGAACATATTTATGCATTTATGTCACTGGGTGTTTACATCACAATATGTTTGCTTTAAAGGTAATTCATATAATTCATAAAAAGGTTTTTTTACATTAATCATATACATTAAGCTGTAAACTATAAAAAGATAAAAAAGTCAAAGCATTGCTTTAAGATATTCTGCTGGGACTTTTTCAAGCGCCTCCTGAGAACATTACATTTTTCGAGTCTTATACTAATTAATGCAGCATTGCTGTGAATTCTATGCCACCAGTTAACAGACATGATGGCATTTTTATTTGTAGATTAATACAGCAGAGCAGATTACAAAGGTCTTAAGTCACCCCTTATAAACGTAATGGAAAAAGGTGCAATAATGTATTGAAACATGGAAAAAAGCCAGGTCGTGCCAGCTCTTTGCTTGTTGTCACCTTTTAGATACTGTTCATCTGCTGTAGAGAGTTTTTTCTTTTGTCTGCCGTTGCTGAGTTATGGAAAGTTTTTACAAAACAGTTCTTTGGGAATCACGTTGTTTGGGGCAAAATTACTGTTTAATGTCTGAAATTGTGTTACTTTTTTCAGTTTTATTGAAAACTCTAAAAAATGTGAACAAATGCTGATTCTTTGAAACATAGTACTGGTAGCAAAAAAAACAAAGATCCTTAAGTTTTCTGTCATGTCTGAACACAACACTGTTTTATCCCTTGAGTTACAGACACTTTATTTTTTGTTGCTGAAAGATTAATTTGTCAGTATTAAGCTTAACTATAAAAAAGGAGAAATTCAGGGACGTTCAGAATGCCTTGAACTGTTGAACGAATACAAGAACATCTTCAAGCAAATATTGATGGACATCATGACTTTTGCGCCATTCTGTATTATGTATCATGTGTATTATGTATTATGCATCATTATTGATATTGAGTTATTTTACTGTAATTTTTCCATTGACTGAATTGTAGTTGTACATTTAGAGAAGTGTACTTCATGGTGGAAGACCAGTGAGCAATGAATGACAGGTGAAAATTCGAATGTCAAGTTGCTCCTTTCACAGAGTCTGTGTTTCTCCCCGAAGCTCCGTCATCACCTGCAACAAGCTGCTGGGGAAGAATTCAGGCGAAAGAGTGAAATCCTCGTGTTCATCTGCTGTAGGAAAAGCTGACATGCACTTCTGCGCCGTGTGTCACGACTACGCCTCTGGATATCACTACGGTGTGTGGTCATGTGAGGGCTGCAAGGCTTTTTTCAAGAGGAGTATCCAAGGTATGTCTTTTTTCCCCATTAAGTTGTTGCGCATTTTTTGTCTTCTCCTGAAATCTGAAATAACTTGTCATCATCACTTTTTCTTCTTTAAACAGGACACAATGACTACATTTGCCCAGCTACAAATCAATGCACTATTGACAAGAACCGGCGTAAAAGCTGCCAGGCCTGTCGTCTACGGAAATGCTATGAAGTGGGCATGATGAAGTGTGGTAAGCATCCTGTTTTTATCATAACTGTGCTCTTTCATCTTTGATAATTTTACAGTAGTGTTAAAGGGTAAGCACATTTGTTGAAAATACTAATGGTGAGGTGACTCATGGTTTAGCTTTTCAATGTCAGTTGTCACTGATATCAGGGTTTTTTCAGAGTAGACTGCCAAGCAGTAAGAGTAGAACTCCAAAGGATAAAATATGCTGTTATTTATCACAGGTTGACACCTTTTATCTTCATGAAATATCTTTACAGGCCTTTTTCTTGCAACTTATTATATCCTACCAGTGGATCAGCTGATACGTTATAATCCAAATTACATAATGTACATCAATTTCATATTTTGCTACAGCTGGTGCAGATGTTGGTGCAAGTCTAGAGGAGTAATTCAGGAAAGACATGAAAGAAAACCTATTAGAATCGAAGAGAAAACTAACAACTATGGCAATGCTGTCCACGATATGGTTGCATAGTCACTCTGCAAGGTTTTTAGGTCAAAACACAATGAAGAAGTTAAATGAATGTAAAGAAAAGTGTATGCTCTTGACTTTATCAGAAAAGTGGAAAGTATACAACTGGATGTCAACCAATACTTTATGCTTCTAAGATAATCGTGTTGCTTTGGAAAACTTATTGGTTTCATGAGGTTTAATTGCTGAATAGAGCAGGGTGTCATCAGCATAACGAATGCATGACATGTCTCCTAATAATATTGCTCAAAAGTAGCAGAATGGGCCAAGTACAAAACTCTGTGGAATACCACAAAACAGTATTGAACATATGGAAGACACATTATGAACTGGAATAAACGGGTGTCTATTATTAGTACAGTAATCAATTATAAACATGTAAAGTGTGTTAATGAATCAAATGTGCACAACGCAGGGAATTAATCCTTTAGGCGCTGTATTTTATTAAAGTTTTATAAAACCTGTAAATGGAAAAATGTTTTATGATGGCAGTAAAATTAAAATAAAGCAGCGCAAAGCCCTTTAAATTATAACAAAGAATGTGACACAGAAACAAAGAAGGAGTATGGTGAACATAGAGCAGTTTGTGTTCTTTTTTCTTGCCATGTGGCTTTAAGTAAATTGTATTTCTTTTGTCCACCTGCCTCCTGTCTCATCCTCTATTTGGGTCCTTCCTTCTTGTTTCTGACTATCGTGTTATAACTAGTACCTCACACAACCTTGTTAATACAAAAGAAATAACTGTTTAGGTTCTTTGAGTTTAAGTGTTTAATCTGTACATATGCAATTTCAGTCACAAACTCATTAGAAATCATCTCACAATAATTTGAATGTCCTTTATCTGGCAGGTGTGAGGCGTGATCGCTGTAGCTATCGTGGAGCCCGGCGTCATCGTGGAGGACTCCAGCCTCGAGATGCAGCAGGCAGGGGTTTGGTAAGGGCTGGGATGGGTTCTCGGGCCCAGCGCCATCTCCACTTGGGGGCACCTCTCTCCCCGCTCATCCCTCTCTCGCAACCAAACTACGTCCACCACTCATCCATGAGCCCGGAGGAGTTCATCTCCCGCATCATGGAGGCAGAGCCCCCAGAGATCTACCTCATGGAGGACCTGAAGAAGCCTTTCACTGAGGCCAGCATGATGATGTCTCTCACCAACCTTGCGGACAAGGAACTGGTCCTCATGATCAGCTGGGCTAAAAAGATTCCTGGTAAGATGGAAATGTTAAATTCCAATCTGGAGAAGGATAATCGGTGTTTTTAAGATAAAAGTAGAATGTTCAACCTGTTGGTACCAGACGTCCTGTAGGCGGGACATAAGAAATAAATATGTATTTTATTCAGTCTCCCTTCCAAGTACTTACACGTGATAAACCACTGGAAAGCTAAGATTCTTGAGATGTGATGATGTATTCCATTCCAGGCAACAATCATTACTGTAGAGTCAGTAAACATTTATTTCAGACCAGCTGCAAATGCAATTTACCTTTGGAGCCATACTGAACTCCAGTAGCAGACGATGCTGCAACAGAAAGTCTTTTATCCAGTAAAACAACGTTTTAGGTAAAGGGTTTTAAAGGGTTCAGCCCTTGGTGTGTCTTCTGACTAATCTGGATTTTGGTAAATAAATCAAGGCTTTTGTCATTTTAGAAGTTTTACAGTTTCACATCATAAAAGCTTAAAATGAATGGAAATGAATATGCATTACACATTTCCATTTTTTATGCCAGTTAAGGTTTTGCAGCAGTTGGAAGAAAGTTTAACATCACTTTTTAGTTAAATATCTATAGGCTGCAAAGGCTGACTTGATTTCCACTTTTCTTGACTAATTTCTATCGGATTGGTTTTCTTCCCCTTTCATTCTTGCCCATTCTTTTTCTGTGGATTACTTCCATTCTTTTTCTGTCTGTCTCTTTTTTTTCTTTCCGCTTGTATTCTCACTCCTCCCTCTCCTCTCAGCCACCATTCATCTCAGCAGGTATCTTCTCAGAAGACGTGTTAATGTGAAGGGCTCACAATACTCAGTTTTGAATAAAGACAGACTTTCCACAAGACACCATTTTTATCGTGATTTTTTTTTCTTCACATACAGAAGTGAAAATGAATATATATTGTCTGCTCTATAAAAGAACTAACAAGTCACAGACAGGTGAGCAAGGCTCTGTCAGGCAAAATACAGTTTCTATTCGGTGATGTTATTTTTGATGAATTAACTACTATATTGTTCCTTTTTAGATTTTTTTTTCTTAAAGTTTATTTCTTTAATGTGCTGGTAGGAGTGTCAAATTATCAGAGGAGAATATTGTTCAATCAGAGAAGCCAGAGTGACATTTTTAGGATGTCTGTTCTGGATGTTGCTCAGATGTTGAGCTGAGGACCTTCCAGCTGCAGGAAAGCTCTGCTTCCTGAACTAAAACCTGAATAGAGGGTTTCACAATTTTAAATATACATCCTTAGACAAAGGAGGATGTTGGGGATGAGGGTGTATTTACCACCCACATATTTCTTGGTGAGTGGATTCAACACCCTCACTTTCCCCACATTTCTTTTCTTTTTTATTTTTCCTGCAGTCTTGCACAAACACTGCTGCTGCAGTCGCTCTCTGGTCCTCTCTGTGTCTGCGCAGCTGCCTCCTCCTCTGTCACGTGAAGATGAATGATGAATGAAAAATGTTGGGTACAGCAGCCTGGTTCAATTGTTTCCATTTACTTCTTATTTATTTTCAGTATTAAAGTTTGCTAGTGACACAGCTGTAAAATCTACTAGTTATCAGACGGCCATGCACACATCTATGAAAATAGATTAAGTTCAAATATCTAGTGAGTTACAGCAAAGATTAGCTGTTAGCCCAGCATAGCATGGCGGTGCTACCTGAGGATTGACCTGACGTCCCCCACGAGCTGAAGAGGGGGAGACAGTGACTACATGTTGGAGTCGAACACCATGCCAGGAGGAAATTCCAGACTGCCGAACTGAACGGCTTCACACTCCTAAGGGTAGACAGACGCAAGGAGAGCGATAAGAGGAAAGAAGGAGGGCTTGCAATGTTTGTTAATGATAAATGCTGTGACCTGAGGCTCATCACTGTGAAGGAGCAGCACTGCTGCAAGGACATTGAACTGTTGGCCATGTCTGGAAGGGACTTAAGACCTTGTCATCCCACAGAGGTGGGATATCAGAGGTTTAAACAGATTTGATCAGACATTTGCCTCTCCACTGACCAAGTCTCCCCTGCTGCAGCGCATCACAGGCTGTGCCCCCTGTCCACTGCCCTCCCGTGCCCCCTCCCTCACGATCTTCAGCTCACATCCACCTGACACCACCACCCACTCTGTTCATCAACACCTCCCTGCTCTGGCCTGTCCCTCACAACACACTAGGTGAGGAATGCCCTGAAGAAGAACAGGGCTAAGAAAGTGGCGGGATCAGCTCCAGGCTCCTGAAGTCCTGAAGACCAGCTGTGTGGGATTTTTGGGCACACAGATCAACGCTAGTAAGGCCAAGGTGCTGGTGGTGGATTTCCGCAGGCATAGCCACTCTTTGCCTGCACCAGTGAGTATCCAGGGAACAGACATTGACACTGTGAAGTCCTACTAGTACTTAATCTCACCTAAATGGCAATCAGGGCTGGTTGGACAACACCAATGCCCTGGTCAAGAAGGGCAACAGCAGACTGTTCCTGCTCAGGAGGCTGAGGTCTTTTTGAGTGCAGGGACCACTCCTTATGACTCTGTGATGGCATCAGCCATCTTTTATGGAATAGTCTGCTGGGCCAGCAGCATCACGGACAGGAACAGGAAGAGAATGACAGTCTGGTGAGGAGGGCCAGCTCTGTCCTGGGATGCCCCCTGGACTCGGTGGAGGCGGTGGGAAATGAGAGGATGATGGCTAAGCTGTCATCCCTGTTAAACATCTCCCACCCTCTACGGGACACTGGCAGCACTGGGCAGCTCCTTCAGGGACCGGCTGCTCCATCCACGATATGTGAAGGAGAGGTAGCTCAGGTCCTTCCTGCCTGCTGATGTCAGACTGTATCGTAAAGAAATGCCTGCTAGTCTGCAGACAAATAAATAACTGACTAACAACTCAACCTCACCTCACTGCTGTTGCCGTTTTCACTTTTTTTCTACCTGGGATATTATATATTCTAATATGTATTCAGAGTATACTGTATACAGAGTATACTGTGTACATGTATAACCATAATTAAGGTTATAATTATTTTATTTTTTTTTAAGCTAAATATCTTATTTTCTTATTGTGTTCTATCTTATTCTTTGTCTTGCTTTTCCTGCTATTATTTTCCGCTATATGAATGTGGAGCTGAAAGGGAGACACGATGGTATTGTATCAGCACTGATGCTATTCTTTATACCTTGGTTGGAACCAGTGATGTTCCTGTTACCTTTCTGTCATCTCCAACTAGTCTGTCCGTTCTCCTCTGACCTCTGCCATCAACATGACGTCCAGAAAACTGCTGCTCACTGGACATTTCCTCTTTTTCAGACAATTCTCTGTAAACCCTGGAGATGCTTAGTTTGAACTTCAGAAAATCGTCTTCACCATGTCTACTNCTTCAGAAAGTCGTCTTCACCATGTCTACTTGACTTAATGTGTTGAGATGCTGCCATGTGATTGGCTGAGGAGATATTTGCAGTTGAACGGGTGGATCTGATAAACATAGAAACACTAGTTGACANATTGGCTGAGGAGATATTTGCAGTTGAACAGGTGGATCTGATAAACATAGAAACACTAATAGCATATGTGGCTTTGTGTTTATGTGCTGATTAGCCATTAGGGAGGGATGTTTCTGTACTTTCGGTGCTGGAACTAACATTCTGGTTCAGGGTAATGTCACTACTTTCTGACCAATCAGAGCAGTTTTTGACCCTCTGTTAATGTGTTGGGTCTGTAGGTTGCGGAGGAAAAGACCACCTAGGAAAATTGTGTTTCTGGAAAATGTTCCAGTATTTAAAAGGCAGCTTAAGACAGACAAGAGACAGGTGCCGGAGGTCCCTCCGTAAATCTGACAAAGTGCTAAAGATGACATCCTACTGTACATACGGTGACATAAGGTGTTCATGCTGTAAAAACAGTATCTGCTGTAGAATGAGAGTTTAATGTGAATGTTTTTATCATCATGTTGTCTTTTCTACTCATGTTTAATGTCCAGTTTAAACATCTCTGAGTTTTCTTAGCTTTGCTGTGAGGCGTTGAAGTGAAAGATTTTCTGCATCCACTCAGGTGTAAACACACACAACACAGGTTTGAGTGTCATGTGACTCTCTGGTTTCACCTGTAAGGTCAGACTGAATCACATAATCCTAATGGAGGCAGTTTTGTCTGTTGAATTGTTAGGCTGTAAAGCTGAAGTTGAGCAGGTGGGTCCAGCAGATAACCGGCACCTCCCCCAGTGCAGCTGTACATTTCCTCCATTTCTTGGCTAAGGCTGTTACCACACTACGAAAAGAAGCCATTGTGCTGCGAAGTTATAATGAAATTGTTTCTGTGAAGGCTTGTTTCACTTCTAAGATTTTACCTCTGGGTTGGAAGAAAAATTACCCTCCTAATGTGAATTTGTCTTTCATATAAATGTTACTCAAAATGCTTCTGAATACAGATTAAATTTGGGTATTTCCAGCTCTAAAATGGCCCTTTCCTTTTTATCTGCACAGGCTTTGTAGAGTTGAGTCTAGCAGACCAAATCCACTTGCTGAAGTGCTGCTGGCTGGAGATCCTGATGCTCGGCCTCATGTGGAGGTCAGTGGATCATCCGGGTAAACTCATCTTCTCTCCAGACTTCAAACTCAACAGGTGAGAAAGTTTTATAACAGCTGTTGTTGACTGTGCTGCAGTCTGAGGCCACTCTTCTGTTGTGAGCTTGTAGCATCTAAATGACTGCTAACAGGTGTCTTTTCATAACTCAACAAGTGGCTGCAGTGGCAGAGATGCTCCACATTTCTGCAGGAGAGGGCTAGAAGTGGTGCAGTTGCTTGTTAACCAACCTAATATATAAAAGGGTAGTTATTTTGTTAGAGAGATTAATGCTTCTTCCTTCAGCTCATGTTGTGTGTTGTTGGTTCTGGATCTTCAATCCTGTACAATGTGTGTCTGAGTGAGTCATTTAAGCACAATGCTCAGCTTGATTTCTGCTTTTCTTAAAGCATCTGCTAATATACATTTTATCTCAAAGCACAAAATATGTGGGCTGCCTGCCTTGCTGTGAAATAAAAATGTGGGAATATTATAGCAGAATTAAACTTTAGGTGGATTTTTTCCTCTCTTGTATGAATGGTAAATGGACTGTACTTATATGGCACTTTTCTTTTTACACTTTTTTACACTACAAGTCCATCCATCCATTTTCTATACCTACTTATTCCAGTTCAAAGAGGCAGGGTGCGCCCTGGACAGCTCGGCAGTCTATTGCAGCACACTACAAATTACATTTACCATTATCAGATACAGTCATAAAAACTGAGAACACCTTCTCAGAGTTTAGTTCTAACTCTGGGAAACCTGTTTCAGATGACCTAAGATGTCTGGAGAGTTCATAACTTACCTGAAGACTGAAATGTTTTAGGCCATTAATCATTTAGGCTTTTTAAAGGAATTCAGTGGAGACCTCAGGACTGGGAGGAGATTGTCTACATTTGTGATTTTTTGACTTGTGATTAAAAACACGTGTTTCACTGTTAATGCTTCATGTTTGTTGTGGTAAACCTTCATTTTTAGTTAACAGCTTACTTTTGCAACTTAAAGTATGTAGTATGTGTTTTTTTAGACAAAACCAGCAGGTGTAAACTTTGTTTTAAAAGCATTACTTTTGAAACCTGTAGGCTCCAGATTTACTAAACCAGGCAAATCAGACTGTAATCATGAATCTTAATTGCCCTAAACTGCATCCTTAACAAATCATTAAACCCTGATTTGCAGCCCAATTCTAATCATAGGAAAAGCCTTTTAAAAGCAGTCTCATGTATTCTTGCTCTGTGACAACACAGGTTTGTCTGTCATCCTTGCTTCAGGAATTGTGGCGTCCACTTTAACGCAAACGTCTTCACAAGCTGAAATATTTCTTTTTGGTCAAAATACCGCACTGACCCTAAAAATCTTTCATTGCCTGGGTTTGGGTCCTTCCTTGTCTGCTTCTGATTCTCGGAGGGACACGATCACACTCATCACCAAAAGCAGGACATTCCTGTTCCATTCATGCTTCGCATGAATCAACACGCATGTTTATATGGTTCAGGTGTTGTCCTGCAGGTTTTTTTATTTGTCCCCTTATGATGATTGTTTGCTTTGTTTTCTTATAGTGGCCATAAGATGTTTTCTATAAAGTTTCCATGCAGGTGTAGCAGCTAACTGTCTGGTTTCTCTTTTTCTGGTCATGCAGTTGTTGCAGTTGCTTCCTACCTGTAGAGTCCTCCTCTTCACTCTCTCGTTCACTCTTCTTCTTACATTCACCTTGCATTGCAGGGACCTGGAGGCATTAAGGAGCATTTTGCCAAAATGGTTTGAGTCTGTAGGAAACATGTTCTGAGTGGTCAGGCAAGTTTTCTTCAATGAAAATCTCACTGAATCTCAATTAAAGGCCTAGTTTTCCTCTCTTTAAGCGTAAATGATGCCTCTGCTCTCTATTGGAGAGAATAAGATTAAACTGCTCCTTTTCTGACTCAGCTGCCGTACTTTCCCCACATTGCTGCTGGGAGTTTATCTTCCCACTTTTATTACTCCGATCAGTTCACATCAAACAATAAAACAGGGAGTTGACTTTTATATGTGATATCTGCAACATTTGTTGTAGATTTATCTCTGATTCCTCTGGACTGGTGACTCCTTTTCCTGCCAAAAAAAATCTTTTTTATCTCTCGCTGTTCTCTTCCATGCTGACCTTCAACTTTGGCCAGACAACGTCTGTCTCTCTCTCTCTCTCTGTGTCTCTCTCTCTCTCCCTCTCTCGCTGGCTCTGCCATTCATAGTAAACCCTGTGATTAGGCCTCCACTTGGATTTCCTAATGAACCTCAGCACATATCCTGAAATCTGCAAGCAGCTTTTAGGGAAATGTTTTGTATAACATTTATTTTTGGCGGGATGTTGAAGTGCTGTATAAAAACTATAAAGGAGCAAGATTCATTTATAGTTCAGTGTGTGTGCAATTTGCAAGATGATGAGAAAATTAATCTAATTGATTTTAGATGATGAAAATCAAACAACTGTTATTTTCATGCAGTTTTACAGTAATGAAGACAGTTGCCTTCTGGACAAGATTAGCCTAAAACATTGTGACTTGGGCATGTTTTACACATGATGCTTGTTTTCATGTTAATAAAAATGATCAACATCTTTATACAGCCTGGAAGATAAATTCAAAAGGAAGTGGTAATAGCCATTTTATTCATAATAAAGCATCAAAATTCAGTAGAAAAAAATCCTTTAAAAGTCATATTCATTTTCCACAGGAGACCATTTTCTCTGACATGATAAAATACATTTTTTAAAGAAAGTCATGCTGTTGTCATAGTGATGGTGAGAAGGAATGACCCAAATGCAGGCTTATGTGGCAAAATATATTTAATGTAAAGAAGATTCAGTAGCAAAACTCTGAAGCTTGAGTACAAAAAAAAAAAAAAATCTGGTGAGACAATCAGCAAATGAGAATGAGGTGAGACGTGGGCATTAAAAGCCAACCAGAACAAAGAAGGAACACTAATCAAGACTGAACACAAACACCTAACAAGAACAAAACCAAATAATATTTATTTGGCAGATTTCAGATTTAGATAAATAAATGTTTTTAAGTGTTTCATGTGAGTTTTTTTACAAGATTGGAGCTGGTAAAGATGTTTCTGTGTTTCCATCCATCTAACTTTTGATGCATTGGAGGTTTTTTTCTGTATTTTGGGTAATTTGTTGCAGTGAAAACATGGATGGTAGTGCAACCTTGTTAGAGGGAGTTGGTGGGTTGACTTCAGCATGTGGCCTTTCTTTCCCCACTACCACGGAAACTATCACTATAGGCTTAGGTTAGCCTTGGTGTGTTTTCATAACACAGCCTTATTTTCTGTATGGACTGGTGTCTGTTGGCCTGTGGCAGCCTTTTCTCCTTGGACGACTCAGGGAAACATCCTGGATACAAATCCACCCAATCTTTCAACCAAAGTCATTTTATAATTCACTCTGTCTAAATCAGCCCATTTTTATCTTTTCATTCTCTAATTTGCATGTTATTACCACTTCCTGGTTACCTGGTTTTAAGTTGTTTCCTGGAAGAATTTCTCACTCTGTAGGTACAAAGTTGAAGAAGACAGCATGACTTTAGTTTATGTTAAGAGCAAAGAAAATAAAAAGCAACTAAATAAAACCAAAGAACCATCATTTGGGCTCTACAGGATAGTGTTTGCTAAGCTTTGTGCATTTCCTGGTAAAATGGAGCTCATTTTCTGAGTTATTTGAGCACCAGTTGATTTTTCTCCATCCATGCTGAGTCATTGTCCAGTTTTATCATTAAATGACAAAATACCAGCCCTCTGCTGGGTACACAGAGGCCTTTGTATGCGGTATAATTTGGCTAAACTGCACTCATTTTGCAGTTTGTTAGGTACACGTAACTAAATCTAATGCAGCAATAAACTCTTTCAGGAAGGCTAGAGTTGAATTTTAGTTCAACTGGATGATTTGCGTTGGCTTTATGTAACATCATTCAGCCAGCTCTCTTTAGTGTTCTCTTCTTTCCTCTTCCTGTCCTTCATCTTGTTTTCCTCATATGACTTTATCATCTCTGTGTCTGCAGGGAGGAAGGACAGTGTGTGGAGGGCATTATGGAGATTTTCGACATGCTGCTGGCTGCCACCTCTCGGTTTCGGGAGCTCAAGCTGCAGAGGGAGGAGTACGTCTGTCTGAAGGCCATGATCCTTCTCAACTCCAGTGAGTTTTGCTGAGGTTGCAGAAAGTGGCAAATGGTGTTTGATCCTGGGCAATCAGTACAGCAGTGTGTGCTTTCTGTCTTACATAACCAAGATAAGTTTGTCCCTCTACTTTGTTGATGTTTACTGAAAATAATCTGGTACTTGGTGGGTCAGTGACTGTTGCCACATATTTAAACCACCACAGAAAAGCTAGCTAAGATAGCGCTGGTACAAATCTTACTGACGGATTTTTGACACCATAAATGTACAGTTTTTTGACAACCACTATACAAAGACTGAAGCTACATGTACTCTTTAAGCTACTAGTTACAGTCCTGGATCTCTGGGAAATGTCACTTTTAGCAAAGAAGAACGGAAATTACTCATCACAAATTTCATACAAACCGTTACATGCTTCGATGCTGATGGAAAAAGTTAAACGTCAGTTTATCACATCACTAAATGCAGTTTCTGAAACTGAAACATTAAGAAACAATTAAATCTGCCCCCATCGTTCTTGATTTGTATTTAACTGAAGTTTTTAAAAAGTCAAATTTAAAGGTCTCCTTGCAGATTTTGTGGGAGGAGAGGGCAGAAATGCAGCGCTACAAGTGTTAGCCTAATGCTTACACACCAGCCCGTAGTGACACCTTGTTATCTTGTGGGGGACACCAATATTACTTTGGACTCAAGAGGAATTTACAGAACTCACTCATGCAAGAACACATACCTTTAGATTTAGCAATAGTAGATATGAATATAAAGAACTGTGCCTCCCCTCATGTAAAAAAAAAAAAAAAGAGAAGAGCGTTAGCACAGACCAAACCAGTATATGAGCAAATGGAGTCCTAATTAGATGCTTGAACCACCTCAGCTGATTTATTTTGATGTGGAGGAGCAGAGGCTCTTTAACCACAAGACAGTCTGGCGGCAGAGCTCCACCGTGGAGAAATCTCCGGTGCAGGCTTCCGTCTCAGGTCACCTTCACGACCAGGTCAAGAAGAAACAAAACATTTTCAAAATAAATTGCATTTTTTCCCCATGTTTGTTCCCCCAAACTGAGCAATTTATTTGTTCATTTATAGCTGTGCTGCATCTGTAAAACACATAAACGTACTTTTAAATTTCATAATGGTATAAACAGTAAATCATTCATAGTTAGTTAAATAAAATACAAAATAATCAAACATTCTTACATCTTTAAGTCTTTTATTGTTCAAGCTAACAATAGATTGTTGTTTAAAACAATAAATATTGCATACATATACCTACAAGAAAGTAAAAAACTAAATAAATAAGAAAATTACCTAACAAGATCCTTTCTGGCTGATTTTTGGTCCTGTTTGCATTTTGCCACTGGACTCACCACTAGAGGTAACATGAGTCGGTTGTTCAGGTAGTGCAGCTCATCCAGAAAGGCCCATCGATGTGCGCTCCGGCAAGGTTTGCCGTCTCCCAGCACTGCGTCAAGAGCATGGAGGAGATACCAGGAGGCGTGGAAGGGGCCGTAGGAGAACAAGAGCTCAGCAGCAGGACCACTTTGTGCTCCTGAACAGAAGGAGCACTGCCAGAGCCCTACAAAATCCCCTCCACCAGGCCACTTATGTGCATGTTTCTGCTCTAACTGTCATGGTTTTAATAATGAGACACTGTTTATACAAAACGTGAAATAATTTKTAACCCTTTAAGAAAGACAGAAGCACCAGCAAGCCTGATGGCATCATCGGACTTTAAGATCATCAGTCTTAAAGGGTTATTCGCTTCTAAARAGTTTTTATAGTAGTAATATGGTCARGAACACACAAAAAATCCTAATGAAACCAAGTCKGAAGTCAAGCGACTGCCAGTGATGGCGCCTGTCCTCTGCAGACTGCAGAGTTTTAGGTAAAACCACATAAAAGGTTACTACGAAAAATTTGTTTACATTTTTATGGTACATTTGGCCCTATTTTCATAAACTTATGAATATTTTTTTTATTTACACTAGAGTGTACGAGCCATTTTCATTTTTTTGCAGACCAACTCAGTTTGTTTACATTTGTATTGTAATTGTTCGGGATAATTCATACAAAGTCTTCAGTTAAGGAAACCTGGACGTCGCATCAGGTCTTTTATTTGATTCAGTTCTCAGGCCTGAAGATGTGTGGGGCAG
>CM047994.1:25740755-25751673 GCA_026261665.1 Melanotaenia duboulayi | reverse complement strand
ATCCATCCATCCATCTGCCCGTCCATCCACCCGTACATCCATCCGCCCATCCAGCCGTCCGTCCATCCACCCATACAACCATGAATCCGCTACACCCACTCATTCCAATGCAGGGTGTCATGGCGGGTTGAAGTCTATCCCGGCTACCATCAGAAGCAGGTTTACCTTGGACAGGTTACCAGTCCATGACAATACAGAAAGACAAACAACCACCAACACTCTGACTCGCTGCTACAGTTTAGAATCACCAGTCAACATGTATTTGGACTGTGGAAAGAAGCCGGAGGACTCGGAAACAAACTTTAACGAATGTTACACTGTTTTTTTCCACTAGTTTATCTGGACAGCAATATTGTAAAAGTAAATTAGCATTTTATTAATATAAAGATATAAAGAGGCAGATTCTGTGGAAAAACTACACCGCCATGAATCTCACCACAGAATTTTCAAAACAGCTAAAGTTTCTCATGAGAGTTTATTATCATGAAAATAACTGAATGAATTTTGTCTACTAAACTGTCATGCAATGAATACATTAACACAGTACCCGTGTGCAGGCTTACTGCTAGTTCTGAAACTATTCTGTGTCCGTCGTTCTCATTAAACCCAGCTGAGTGATGCAACACAGAGACCTGTGCAGCAACAAGCTGCAGCCATTTTTTGTCTTTTGCATAATGAGTCAGACTGAGAATCTTTTATGCTGATGCTGCAATATTGCAGCTTGGAAGGGTGTGTTCTGTCCTGGTTTTTAGCTGCTGATGCAGCTACATGTGTGTGCTTGTGTTTATGCACGTGTGCACGTTTCTATAGTTGGTGAGGATGAGGCAGGCGATGGAGGGGGCGGAGGAAAACACTAGTGACAACAAAAAACAAGCTGCTGCGATTGTGGCCAGGCATTTAAATGCTCTCATCCAAACAACAACACACACTCTGTATACAAGCTTTTTAAATACCAACACACACGACAACCTGAGCTGAACTGAATTTGCTCTGAAGAAGTCTGCCTGCCTACGTGCGAGCGTACTCCAACAAAAGCCTAACCCATCCCCCTTCTTTGCCTCTCTTTATCATAACAAAACCCCCGATCTGCTCCCCGTTCACCCGTCTGCCTGCCAGCTCACGCCAGCCAGGTGCGCTGAGGCATGACAAGGGATCAGGGTGAGAGGTACTTACAGGCTGGTGAGGAGGCTACTGCACGGCGACGGCTCATCTGCTAGCAGGAACTAGTCCTCCATCCCTCCCCGCCCTCCTCTACAGTCTGCCTGCCCCTCCTCTGTCCATCCTCTCTCTTCCTCCATCAGTCTTTACCAACAGCTGGATGAATGAACAGCTTCACTCAACAATGCACAAAGTTGAAGGTGTCCTGATTCAAACAAATTAATTTACCATGATATACCACTTAAATAATACAGAAAATCATACATATCCATCCAGTTTGATTCTTTTTCGTTTAGTCCAGTTTCCATGTGGGGGAAAAAAACATTTCTAAAAGGAGAACCTTCCTATTGAGTCTGAGTCGACAAAAAGCCCCAAAGAGAACTGAAATCATTTAGATTTCATTTAATTTATCTCAACATCCCATTTAAAAAAAACATACGATTTTACTGAAAAGAAAGCTTGTGTTTTTTTTTTAAATCCATTGGTGAAAGGTATGATTATTCTATCTCAGTGTGGTTTCTCATAGGATTTCAGTTAAATCATGAAGGACGTGGACCAGTTCTGAGCAAACAAAAATTATTCAGATCGTTAAAAATATAGAACTATGTTCATATGGTCGTCAACTAAGGGCCAAATTCACCCTTCTTAACAGATTCATACAACACTTCTAATCTTCTGTGGTTCCTCACACACAGATCTATGTCATCATGTGGACTAGAAAGTCAGGCATCAAACCACCGATCCTGCAACTGGCAAACAGATACTCTTCCTAACCACAGTTGCTTCATTGTCTTAGGTGTCGCTTATATTCATACACTTACATGTAAAGCTGGAAACGCTATCTGGAAAACCGTAGCGACATGACTCACTAGGACAGTGCTGTCCTGTAAGAGCAGGACGGTTAAAGGCGGGACAGAAGTCCATTAAAGTTAGTCCCGGTCTGCAGGAGATTACAGGTGCAGCTGTCCACGGCTGTTGCTGTTATTGGACAGATCCTGAGACTTTACTGCCTGCAGATCCAACACTGCTGCAGACCCAGCAGGGAACCTTGGGGTGGGAAAACTGTCAGGTAATATAACACAGGTCTGAATGAATGCTGCTGATTCCTGCTGGCTTGTAAAACTGTGACAGCTGGTGGACAATATACAAGAAGGTAAGAAAAGACCCAGAAAACTCAGACAAGTGTCTTTGTTTTGTCCTAAAGTAGAATGAGGAAAATGAGAGACATAAAAGTGGTTCAGTGAGAGAAGACAGCGTCATTAAAAGAGACAAGCAAACTGCTTTATGTCTTCTGGTTATACCGTCTCATAAACACCAGGCAGGGAAGCTTTAGCATAATAACCTCAAGAAAAGTACAATTCATTTTATAGAACAGTCACTCGGGTGATACTTTAGTCTCACAGTCTCAGTTCACCCCCCCCTCAAAAACAACAATCACCATGGCAACCAGCCCTGCGAGAACGTTCTTTCTTGTTGGTGATAATCAGCTAAACAACAGGAGCCTCCACCTTATATTAATGAGCTGACAAACTTTAATCTACCAACAAAAACCCAGCGTGATCCTGAAGACATACACTTACATACCAGGTGTGAAGGAGGGAGAAGGTCCTCCAAAAACCAACATCTGCCTCGCATGCATCATATTCAGACAAAGAGCAGAGAGGATGGTGGCCCCCGAGGATGAGGACCCATTTGGTACAAAGGCTCATGTCAGCAGACGGCAGCTGCAGGGCCGGGTGACGGAGCACCCGGTTTGTTTTGGAGGACAAAGGCGAGCAGCAGGCCAGTGTCAACGCATCTAATCCCTCCACAAGTCAACACTTGGTGAGGCGAGATGCAGACAAAGGCCGAGGGATGTCGTAGCCATCACTGACTCGGAATCAGCTCCACTTGAACTCCATCACAGCTTATCCAAACATGTGACAGAGTTCTGCAGGACTCTGGCAGCAGACCGGCCAGACAGAAACTCCTGACGCAGTACAGCTACAGGGAGGAAACGCATACAGTGTGCAGCATTAACGCAACTTTAAGGGATAAAAAAGGTCAGGATAAAAACTTCACATTGAGGGCTCAGTATATAAACACACAATTATGTACAGTGAGTCATTTTTTTTATTAATTACATGTAAAAATTGAAAAAAATTCTAAGAAAAATTCAGCCTCGAGGTCTCAAACAGACAACTTTTCTTCTTTTAGAGGGCATGCTATCAATATTTTAAATAAATCCTTAATCAAACTCTATGTTGACACTTCTGTAGGTCAGTGTTGAAGGTCAGTTTCATGAACTACATCTCTGCTTTAAATGCCTTCAGGGTCAAAATAGATGTGTTTGAATACAAGAACAGCTCAGAACCACATTCCTCAACCGTGGATCAATTTTTAAAAATTCCTTAAATCCCTGCTGGACAAAGCTGAACTATGTTATTTTTCTCTATTCAGAGGCTTCGCTTGCTGATGTTTCAACCCCCCATTTTTTTTTAGTTTTTTTTTTTGCATAATCTTGCTTACAGACAAACAAACAGCATCAGTTAAACACTTATTCACTGCAAAAACTCAGCTTCAACAAATAAAAAAATCATCAACGAGGAATAATAACTGAATAAACAAACGTATTTACAAAAATCAGAGAATTAAAAGCAAGAAAAGATAAAACCCCAAACTTTCAAATCAGAGCAACAGGACTATAAAAACAAGTGAATTTGTCTCAATTTATTCTCAATTTTTATCAAAAGCCCTTATAATTTAGATATTCCTGACATCAGCTTACATCAGTAATAAAATCTCAGATGTATGAAAGAATATTTTATAAAAATTAATTAAACTTGATCCAAAATAAAGCTCTTCTGGGGAATCTTGAGAGACATAGTCCCTCTAGCATCTCCTGGGTCTTGCCTGTGGCCTCCTCCTGTGGGAGATGCAACCTATCTCTCAAGGATTGATTTAAGATATTTAATCCTAGTCAGAACTCGGTTTTTGGACATGTTGGCTGCGTAACGAACCAAACCAAGCAACACGTAAGAAGGACTGTCTGCTCTGGAGTTAGCGGTGAGTGATCAGCTGTTATCTTGCTGTGGGCATTTTCTCATTCTTACAAGGTTCAAAACTAAAGAATAGCTTTAAGCTTCTCTGATTTAATCTCAACTTTTGGTTAGTTTGCTGGTAGAAAAGTTAAACCTTTAGCATGAATCAGACCTGAGCAGGTGCTGAAGGAACTTTGAGGCTCATAGTTTGTCCTCTTGACTGCGTAGGGACTCTTGCTGGATTAGATGGACTTTAAGTAAGAGCTGGCGCTCCTGATCTACAAAGCTAATTTTAGTCCTGTCTGTACTTTTCATCCAGCGACACACACTCTGTCTCACACACACACAAGCAAAGACACTTGTTGCTTTGATTGGGGGGTTTTACCCCTCACTGCTGCACGTCCAAATCTCAAATCCCACTGCAGCTTGTGTGTGAAGATGAGCATCAAGAGTATTTTGTGTTAGGCATATTGCTTCTGGATCAGCCTCTGCTCACATGAACTTGTTTCAGTTCTCCTGTAAGTCGGTCTGATGTAGATTTTCTGTGTGGATTTGGAAAGAAAACATTTTTGGGGAGTGTGACAGATTCCATCACAGCTAAAAGGCTCATTAACCGGCTTAACCTCGTTATGAAGGTCGGTCCCTGAGGGGACTGGGGGGAGCCAGCTGAAGCCAGGGGAGAGGAGAGCAAATCCATTATTAAGTGTCACGCTCTCTCTTCACTCCAGACCTCTTTCTTTTATTACAGAGGTCTGCACCCTGATCCTGGTCCACAGTGGACGGCGTGGCTGTACTGTCCTTCAGATTTAGCCTGTGTTTATTTCTGACTGAAGTTTGTGGTGGTCATTCATTAAGTCTAGCTCCGATCTGGTGGTGCTGAAACCAACAGTTTCTAGAATTTTTCAGCCTGTAATGAAGATTAAAGGCTATCAGGATCACAGCAGGGTCAGTCTGAATGACCCTGGTGTTAAATCCACGATTTTTACAACTAAACTTATAAGCTGGGTCTGATTAGTCAGGTGCAAGGATGTGTGGAAAATAATGGAAGTCATCTTTTTAACATTTATTTATCTCAGCTGGTTCTGCCTAAAACATAAAACATGTTGAGATTAACCTGGTTACTGTTGTCAGTTCTAAACCTGAGAAGGCATCCAGCATCACATGAACTACCGGCTCTGTTTCAAGGGTGCTGTTTACAACCTTTAAACCCCTAAAATGAGAAGTTAAACCTGCAGAAATTCAACATATATGCAAGGAAAAACTTAAACACGCTGTCTATAATACTAAATTAGAGAAAATCGGCGTGTGCCAGAACAGTGAGGGTCAGTTAGAATTTAAAGTAGAGCCTGAAGAGACACGATCACTGAACAGCCGCCATATGGCAGCTCTAAGTCTGTCATTCTCACAGAGGATAAGTCACTTCCATCCCCCTCCCACTCTGGTTCAACTAATCAGGGTCTGAAAAAAACAAAACAAAGAAAAAGAAACTGTTCCGTTTGATCTGATTTGTTTTGAGGATTTTATGAACCATCAGTTACGATGTCTGGGATAGTGTTTCACTAAACGTGCAGTTCTTTCACAATGAATCTGAAAAATTTCCATTAAAAAGGCTAAAGAGCCTCAGTCAGAGCATGATGTTTAACCTTTCAAGATAAACAGACAGAGTGTATTAATTAGATATTCAAATACTCAAACTACTGCACTTCTTACTTTTTAAATTACTCGTATCATTTGTCACTTCGGGTAACATCATTCACTGATTCACACAAAGACACAAACACAAAAAAATAAAGAAAACAATTCATATGACGCATACATTAGCAGTAAAATGTGTTTGACGTCCATATCCAAATTCTTGGCTGGTTCTGTAGGAGACACCTTGGCCGTGTTAGTCATCTACAGATAGATTCAGTGCATAGTTTATTTACCATGAACTCTGCAGAGATTTGAGTAAATCTGAGTATTTAAATAAAGACAGTTGCACACAGTGACCGGGCTTGAAGGTTGACATGCAAAAAAAATGATGCCGAGATAAGATTCTTCCATGAAACCTGAGTGAAAAACTTTAGATCTGTAGTTGTACTGGCTTGTTCTTGTTGTGGTCAATATTCAGCCAGTGTAGCTAGTTCCATGTGTGGACCCAGATGCTTCAGTAACTATCTTCATAAACGTCTTCTTATTTTTAAGAACTTTGATTACGTGTTTGTTGCTATTGTTTGAGGTGCAGTACACAAAGAATCTCTGAGAAATCCTGCTGTCTAGGCTGTATAGTTGGAACTACTCTCTTTCCAACCAAGTACTTCATCAGTTGTTGCATAAAACCAGAAAAACAACCAGACTCCCCCTCAGGAAGGGGACAATATTCAAATTTATCCAGTCTTGGATCTATCTATCCAATTCTGGGAATTTATTTCAAAACTTTGCACACATTAAAGGTTACGGATGCTCTATAATGCAACCAGGAGGATTGTCAACAGTTACCTTTAGGTGAGGTAGGAAGGTGATGGACTGAACCACATAAGCCAACAGGTTCATGCCACTCATGCTGCATGCAGCAGGTCCACTTTATGCTTCACTTGTCAGCTGCATAACAGTGTGCTTCCCTCAAGTAGATCAGCAGTAAAGTAGTGCTAAGATGATGCTCAAACACTGAAGCACCTCCCCACTACCAATCCTCTCTGTTGGAGTCAGATTTGTATTTATGGATTAATATCACTCTGTCACACTGGGCATTTTCTACTTTAATCTGCAGGCACAGTAGAATAAACAGCTGTGCTCTGCTTGCTGCAACAGGACACACATAAAGCTGCATGTGCTCAGCTGTAGCTGTAAACAACAAAAGGCTGGACCTCAGAAGTTTGTGATACGTCTGTAGCTTCAGTTTCGAGCCATTTGTTCTGTACCAGCTGTCCAAACAACTTTAAAATGACCACATTACCCTGATTATGGGGTGATGGCATCATCACTGTTTCATGTGCAACAACACTGCTCATCATCTTGTTAAGATATTAAAGTTAAAACGCACAGTTGTACCCTGAAATAAATCATAAGTCAGCATGTTAGTAGCTACAGTTAGCAGTAACATGTAAATAAACTGCTCCCCACTACCAAACCACACAGAGGCCAACCCGTCTTCTACCAGCCCACCTATTTCAAGCAGCCAGGGACTGGGAGCTACAAGCAGACCAAGGCCAAAGGCTAATCTTCCACAACAATCCCCTTGTGGTTCTCTGGTCCAACACTTGTCAGCATGTTGACATCATCGACCTGATGATCCCCTGGCAGGATGCAATTGTTGAACATACAAAGCTGTGATACTCCAACTTTGCAGAGGAAGACCAGGACCAGAAGGTGATGTTGTGCGAGCTACATAGCCTGGATGACAGCAACTTCCTCCAGGAATAAGCCATCAGAGGGCAGGTTCATGATAAGAACAGTAAAAGAACTGTCAGAAACCGCTGAAAGGAGCAGCCATTGGCTACAGCTGAAAAGAGAGATGTCATATGGGTCATCAAGGACATCAGCTAAGGATGTACACTCAGAACTGATCAGCCTGTGGTCAGCAAAGGGGGTTAAAACAGCCTGTAATGCTGTGGTGCACAACTGATGCTGTGTCTTGTTGGCTGATGGATTTTATTTCACTTCATCTGTGTTCCAAATGTGACCACGGATGAAGATTCTTGAATGCAAGCGGTCCTCAGTGAGCCCTGAGAACTGTTTGGTCTGAAACTGGCTTTTTGTCATGCTAATATGAACGTAAAACTGGTAAGGAAAGCACCTCGCTCTTCCAGGAAACAAAAAACTCCCAGGAAGCAACCATCTCTACATTCTGTTCCTACCTGGCCTCTATGTGGTCAAACAGATGCTGCCAGCGGTCGTTGACATCCTTCAGCTTGTCGTTGATCTCAGTTTCCTTGGTCTTGTTGCTGGCTGTGATGAGTTGTTCCCCGAGCTGCTTCAGGTGAGTTTTATTTTCACTGAACAGGTTGATCTCTTCCATACAGTCCTGATTACAAGAAAAGAATGGAATAAATGCAAAGCATCTACATCTAGATTTTAATGAAGCATCACAGCTCATCTCATTAAATGTTTGTGTATTTTGAGATCTAATTATTTAACATAATTTTGTAGGAAAGAACGTCTTCCTGTGTTCAATCAAGTTTTTAGACTGAACTCTTCTTTTTTAAAGAGCTTGCATTCCTGAATCAAACCCTAACATTTAAAGCTGAAGCTGCTGAAAAGTTCCACAGCCTGACTAAACCAACTCCCTTTAGTACTCTGCAACCTCCTCACAATCACCCCCGTCCCCACTATAGCAAATAAAAGAGACTAAAAGTTCAACACAAGCCCATGTGGCCATGTTAGGACAGCCAGCATCCATGCTTTAATCTATCATTAGAGCAGCTGCAGTGTTGCATGTCAATGTGTCTTCACTGGAGCTCTGACCTTCTTGAGCTTCTCCACCATCTCCTCGATGTTGAGGTCGGAGTTGTGTGCCACCTTGTTCTCCATCTGTGTGAGCCAGTCGCAAAGCTCCTTGTTCTTCTCGTTGAAGATGATCCAAGCATTCAGACGGTCTGCAATCTCTTGTTTACGTAGAGACACCTGATGCAAAGAGGATCAAAGCACAGAAATCAAATAAGCCGCATCGCTTTAAGATGCTTAATACCTCACTGTATGTCTAAGCTATGTCTTATTGTTATGGATGCCAATGCACCCCCCCCCCCCTTTTTTTTTCTGTGCATATTGAAGAAACAACAGCAACAGCCAGTAAACTGCAGCAGGGAGAAAGTAAAACTGTCTCCATTTTACAGTCAGATTAAAATAGTTAAAAGTAAAAGTCAGTGTGATCGCCTCCCCTCCCCCTAACTCATTTTAACTCAATCACTCTTCTTCCTGAATCCCCTCGGCTCATAATAACTTTCTCTCCTGTCACCATCTGTTCCCCCATTCCCACAATCCCAGAGACACCCATCCCCCCCTTACACTCTCGTCCTGCACAGTCTCCCACCCAGACCTGGGGTCTTCACTAACTCATCAACGGTTCAGGTTCTGCACACTGCAGCAGTGAGAGGAGATGAGTTAGGGTTCGCAGCTCGTCTCCTCGTCCCGAATGGTTGAAATGCGTCACCTGACCTGCAGCCAAACATTTTGGTGCCAAGACCAAAAATTTTTAGAGTTTGCACACTCAGTGTGTACTCTAATTGAAGTTCTGATATTCTCAGAGCAAAACCATGTCCCTAAAGTCAACGTGCAGCCACGTTTGGTGTAACCCCAGTAACAGTTTCCACTTCACATGCATCTCTGTGGCAATGGTGACTCTTTTAGTAATTATACTGCATTTTAAATAAGCCAAATCACAAGTTATTGCACTACCAAGAAATTAAAGATGTTGTTTATAAATGAACAATTAAAAGTGATAAAGGAAACCAGAATATGGTGTTCAGCAGAGGTATCTTTTACAGAGTAAAGTTTAGGTCGAAAAATGGCCGTCTGGGGAACCAGTTTTGGGCCAGCAGACTGACCTTAAAGCAGAGTTCCTCCCACTGACAGTGCAGGTGCTCCACCTGCTCCTGCAGCAGCAGGACGTCGTCCGCGATGATGTACTGGGACAGATCCGTCTTCATGGTGCTCAGCTCCGTCAGGCTCTCAGCCCAGTCCTCCAGGGAGTCCTCGTTCTCCTGCATACCATAACACACAGAGTGCCACAACCAGCAGTCAGTCTCTCACAGCTACTCCCCACTGTCCCTCTGCTCGGCTCCTTTCTCTTTCTCCCTCTACTCTGTCGCTCTTTTCTCCTTTTCTCCCCGCCCCGAGAGGATTAAGGGCCACAGGCTGCAGGTCGGGCTAGGGGAGGGTTATTTGTTGAGGGGGAGGGGAGGCAATTGTGGAAGAGATGGGTTGGAAAAAAAGCCTCTGATGGGCCAGTGGATGAGTTGTGAGTCAAAGCTGTTTAAACTTGATGTTTTGTCTACCTGTTTTCCCAGGAAGAGAGAAACAACCTGTGAAACAGGTCCTCCTCCAGCAGCTCCTTATTTTACCCTGATGATCAGAGCTCATTATTTCTTTATCCTGACTGTTAACCTTTTACCAGCTGGCATCAACTTAGAAGTTTCTGTTAAATATTAGATGAAAATTAACTTCCATAATACACATACATAACCATGAAATGTTCCAGATCCAGACAGGTGAGGCTGTAATTTCTGTCCAGGGACAAAAGATTAAAAAAACAATAACTTTGTGGACAATTCTGGCATAATACAGTAATGTGTATTTATGTTTACTGTCTTTGTTAAATACACTAATAAAACGTTGCACAAGAAGTAAGGAAATGTGTGGTTGACGGACCATTTCTCCCCTTTGAGAACCCCAGCTGGTTAGAAAGCCTGATTATTCACCTGTACAGTGAGGTATAACGGCTGTTACATGCTCCGCGAGACGAAGGACTTTTTTCTTGTTCCTAGAGGTTAGAGAAGTGGACTACGAGCTGGAAGACTGTATATTTACCTTCACAACGAAGGTGCTGCTCCGTGGGTGCAAACTATACCTTGTAGGTCACTAATAGGCTTTCCAATGGTACAACACCAGCTGGTGTTATTAAAAAAAGAATTAATCAAACATAAATTTCCTTAATTTCTTGTGCGAAGTTTGAAATTAAATAAAAACGTGTCCACTTTCTTTACATGACACAGATGACAGGACTTTGCTAACAGGCTAAATGTCTCATTTTAAATAAAACA
>CM047994.1:25700285-25715034 GCA_026261665.1 Melanotaenia duboulayi | reverse complement strand
ATTCAATTCAATTCAATTCAATTCAAAGTGAGGAAATTCCAGGTACTTGTATAACCTGAATCAGAATAAGGGAGTTTTAAACCAAAGAGATTTGAGTTGAACATTTTCTTTAGTTTAGTCTCCATTCAGAATCGACTGAATAAATCTGACACAGTCAGAGTGGAAGTGGAAAATTCTCACAATAGAAACATTTAAGTGGAAAATTAAATGTCAAAATTCCTCTTTTGAGCAAATTTTCTTTTCTTTCAGAGCTCATCAGGTTTATGAAAATCATGTCCAACTACTAAATATAAAGGGAATTAACTATTCAATTTGAATTCATGTACGAGATAAATGAAATAAAAGCAGATTCTAAATTTTATGTGAAGGATGAGACTTCTAAGAAGAACATCCATCAGTTTCGTGTGTGGTTGGAGAGGAAAACCACATCTTACAACTGACGTGTTCTCTGATAAACAGCCATGATAGCGTGTCAGCACCTGATTCAGAAGCTCTGCAGATGTGTGGCCCAGCTCTCTCAGCTGGCTGATGTAGGTCTGGAGCTCTTTCAGGTTTTTTGTACCAATCATGCGTCCTGCTGTTCCATCACTACCCTTCACAGATGAGTCTGTCACCTTCAAAAAGAGAGAAAGAGAGAGAGAGTAACATCAGAAGAAAAGTGGAAGACACACAAGTCTAATCAGGCTCTGCAGGAGTTCCCATAACGCCAACGGGACAACAAAGTGGCTTCTGCTCAAAGAAGGTGATAATCAAGCATGGCAAGAACACCGATTTTTCTTTTCTTTTTGTGTTTGAAAAGTGATAATCAAGCCCCTCAGCTGTCATGATGAAGGCCTTACCTCAGACAGAGGAAGCAGCCAGCTCTCCCCCACAGCGAGCAGCCGACTGTGAAGGCGATCCCACTTCTTCTCAGCAGAGTCCTCCTCCACATCAGCCTCAGCAGGAGGCCACCTGCAGCATAAATTAACACCGTGTGCCTTTCTCTCCATTTACTTTTATTTATGTATGTATGTATATATATATATTCTTCCCAGATGAGAAAAATTATGCCTTGGATTGCTGGATAAATAACCAAACCAAAAGAGGAAGCATTAAATACTGTTGGTTTTATCTGTAAATACACTCCCTGTCCAAAAGTAAAATCACCACCTGAATTGAACTAATTCCTGCAGAGCGATTATCTTTCAGCTGCAACAACTTATTTAACTCCAACTGGTGCAATGAGCCGCTTGNCTTATTTAACTCCAACTGGTGCAATGAGCAGCTTCTGATTTCTTAAACAACCATGTGGAAAGACACATCTGTGGTCGTGGAAAATATGTTAGCCCGTTTAAGAAGAGTCAGATTATTTGCATAAAGCAGAGAAAACATTTAAGGAGATGAAGAAACTACTAAAACTGGGTTAAGAACCGTCCAAAGCATTATTATAAAGTGGAAGGATAATAAGGAAGGAATAATCATCTTCCAGGAAGAGATGTGGTCTGACAAACATCTTGAAATATCATAATGGTTTAATAGTTTCCATATAGACAATGTGAAGGAATTTAAGGGATTTGGATGGAAAAGCTGTGTAGCCATAAAAAAAACACTAATCAGTGAAGCTAAAGGAGAAAAGGATTCAGTTTGCTAGGGAGCATGAAAATTGGACTCAGGTGCAATGGAAGATGGTCACCCTGCTCCAGAGTGATTGGAGCATCAGGGTAAGAAGATGCAGCCACCATGCCTGGTGTCTACTGTACAAGCCTGTGTGGGTAGTCTAGGATCTGGGTCAAGTCTAGGTTCTGCAACGTTACATGCCCAAAGACTGAGGACAACTGAATATACTGGATGAGTAGACTATTCCATCTTCCCTGATGGCACGGCTATATTCCAAGATGACAGTGCCAGGATTCACGGGGCTCAACAGACCAACACAGAGTCCAGACCTGAACCCCTTTAGAGTCTTTGGGATGTGCTAAGGTCCATTATCAATACAAGATCTTAGAGAAAAATTAATGCAAGTCTGGACGGAAAGAAATGTGACATTGCAGAAGCTTATTGAAATGATGCCACGGAGAATCGAAGCTAAAGGAGGTCCAACCAAGTGAGACTATTTTGGACGAGCAGGGTATCGTGTAAATAACAGTGTGTTACCTTGGTGACAGCTGACTTTGGTCCTCTGGCTCTGGGCTGTAGAGTCGAACTCTGCTGCCCTGCCTGGCGATGGCCTGAGTCAGTCCCCTCTGCTCAGTCAGCTCCTGCTCCAACTCCTATAAAACAAACAGCATTCAGTCAAAGGCCACTTTATCCAGCTCACCTGATCCCCCTGTTAAAACAAACATCTAAACACCCAGTCAGCTGGCAGCATGTAGTCATGTAGGCATGGTCATGATGACCAGCCGACAAACCTGCAGCAGCTGTGTGATGCTGTCATGTCAACATGGAGAAAACCTCTGAGGAAGGTTTCCACCAGCTTGCTGAATCTATGACACCAAGAATTAAAGCAGTTCTGGAGGAAAAAGGGGTCCAACCAGGTACTAGCTATTTATACATATTCCAACATAACTTAAAAATTTTCAGTGTGAGTATCACTAATACAAACATGTGTCATATGAGTGCCTTAGATTAATGTTTCTCTTTGTTTTTTCTTTTTTTTTATTTCATGGAAAACCAAACAAGAGTTTTGCAATAAAAAAACAAATCAGCAACTTTCCCGTCATGTTGTCCATCCGTGATGGCCAGAAAGTTTCAGGAAGAGATTAAAATAGGGAATTCGTGAGAAAAGTGAGGCAGTGTGGAGATAAGCACCTTTTGCTGCTGCAGGCTGCTCTGTCTCAGCAGTTCATTTCGTGGTGAGGAGAAGATCTCCTGAACACTGATGCTGCGCTTCAGATTTAACTCAAGGTGGTGCTCAGCTGGAGGAACGGACTCCTGAGGAAAACAAATGCAAAGATTCATCATTGTCCAATAAACATCTCGTATCAACAAACTGGCAACTCCCTCACACACTGGATGAAGTGGCTGGAGTCTAATGATTACAGCCTCCAGATTTGATGATGACATAAGTCATGCAGCTTCATCAAGCTAAGATACACTTGTAAACCCTTTCAGGGATTTAGGAGGCAGTACATCCAAACAGGTGAACTTTTTCTAGATGTTAACATCGACTGACTGTGGGGGCGTGCTCCAGTGTCTTTTCATCCCCGGGCATCTTCTCCTCTTCATGTCGGTCCTGTAGCCTCTGCTGGAAGGAGAACAGGTTTTCCTTCAGGAGCTCCAGCTTGGAAGCCAGAAGCTCGGCTGCCTCTTGGTCAGCAGCAGGACTGAGTGCTGACAAGCTGGCGACCTTCTCCTCAATCTCCAGGAACATTTCCTAAACATCAACACATAAACTCATCAGCTCATTTATCTTTCTTCTCCTTTCTTTCCTCATCAGACAGTTTTTTTAAGGCTGGCTCCTGACTTACTAACTCCGTGATGTTTGTGCTCCCGACTCCACAGCTCTCAGAAACTGGGCTGATAAATGTTAAACATCATCCATATCTAAAAAACTTCCTTTTGAGGTAAACAGGACTCAAACACCGTGAAGTGTTTTCTATTGTCTGTGTGAGACTGATCCAGAGGGGATGCTTCTTTGCAGGCCTACCCTGAACGGCCTGCAGAGTGTGTTCATCCGGTCTGTCTGCCAGACACACCTGTGTTTTGCTTTGCATTTACTTTTCTTAACATTTTGCAGCCTCAGTTTCTTTGTGACGCCACAGTAGAAAAACAATTCAGAGTCATTAAGTTTAGGAGGTCAGGTTCAACAATGCATCAGAGGCCCTTCGTGTGTGATGTGTAGGTCAGAATGAGGCGTCTCTCACTGAGGCTTGAATTAAATTAGAATGGGAAACAAGTTCTCATCTTTGGCCACAAGCTTCATTCAAATGTGGACAGGTTAACCTCTGAAACTTTAATGCAGGCTCAAGTTACACTCGCAGGGTCAGCAGAGTTCATACTGGGAGAAAAACTAAGCAGGTCATTGGCTGACGGGATAACTAGCTCCCTGTCTATCAGACTTATAGGGTCTTGTGTGGAGAGCAACATAAAGAAAGTTTCCCTTCTAATATGATGGATGTTCCTGCCTGAACACAGGTGTATAAATGGAATTTATAAAATAATATGAATACAAAGACAGGTTAAAACAACACGAAGAAGCGGGGCAGCGTTTAGTCTGATCTTTGCTAACTTGGAGACCACCTCTGCAGCCACACTGGTTAGTTTTTGTTATGCTGTCTAAATTTCTGTCCTTTCTGCATGTCCACAGTTATAGTTAGAGATGAGGAGGATATGATGCGGTCATTCTCTCCATCTCCTCGCTCTTCCTCACATCTGAAGGGTTGGTTTCTAACTGCCAAGCCTGAAGCAAACTTTATAAGTTATAAAACCAACCAGCAAAGTTACTTTAATAAATGAACCTTTGACCCAAGAACAAGATGCGTTCTGTTCTGTAAAAATGTCTTGATTTTTCTAATAGTTCTTCTGCAACTAATTGATAAAGTATTGATTTCTTTTGGTGTTAAATCAGAATAAATTGATAATTCTGGTGAAATAAATTGAAAATAAATAAATTAAGAACACAACATCAAATTACTCAGTTATTATGTCTGTTTTATGAAGTTAAATTAAATCTAATTTTGGTTATTCCTAATAAAATATACACCCGCAAACAACGTTAAACCCCAAAATGTATTTAGTCATATTTTAACATTTAATAAATTTTTATAGTGACGCTCACCGTGTCAGCTTCTGGCATATCTACTTAAAAATACTACTTCAGAATAAAAATGTTGGATTAAAAACAACCCTAACTTTAATATTTGACTGATTTCAATGCAGAGATTACAAACCAACACTGGTAAATTAACTTATTTCAGGCCAGGACCAGCGAGGAGAAAATTGTCCTCACACTGTTGGATGTATTCTTGAAATGTTTTTGAATTTGAGTTTTTCACGAGCTTAGGCATGGGGGGTCACAATTTCACAAGGTCTTTGAAATATTTTAAAACAATTTTCTTCACAAAAAGATTTAGAATTTTACGTATTTGTCTCCTTATGATGTCCGGAGTCAGTAAACAATTCAAGGAACCAGGAGCAAGCCTCAGCTACACCCAATCTATCAGA
Organism: Melanotaenia duboulayi; assembly: GCA_026261665.1. NCBI lineage: Eukaryota > Metazoa > Chordata > Actinopteri > Atheriniformes > Melanotaeniidae > Melanotaenia > Melanotaenia duboulayi. The sequence goes on along the minus strand of CM047994.1, from coordinate 25,709,892 downwards.
TGATGAACAATGAATTATGGAGGAACCCTTTCTCAAACTCTACAATAATGTTAAACTTTGCTTTTTGTCTAAAAGGAAACCTTGTGTCAACCTTGCCTGGAGGTGGTGTGGACGTCTCTGAGCTCAGAGGCATCGGGAATAGAGCACCACACGGAGGAAATGTGGGGTTTGCTAATGCTTCCACTTCTGTGATTGCGGCATTAAAGCAGAAAAGTACAGCAAGGCTTTTAGCTACATCTGCTGCCTCCAAGACCACAACTTTTCCCAGGATCACCGCCCAGCTGAGGGTAAAGGAGCGGACCCTGTATTTTATCTTTGGTTGCAATTAATAATAAAAATGAGAAGAATAAGGATAAATAAAAAAAAACTTAAATAAAATAAAAAAATCAACTTAGCTTATTTTAATTAAATAAATTAAAATGAAAATAATTTGGAAAAAGTTCAAATAAAATAAAATCAGCAGCCTCTGGAGCTTGGTGACATGCATCTTTACTGATAAATAAATTAAACATGACACACGGCTGGGTCGGGACACGGTGGCATTGCTCAGGCAGCAGCACTGATAGCGAAAGCAAACAGAAGTAAACGTGTCTTTAACTGGGAACAGATGACTTCTGATCATGTGACTCAAGCATGTGAAACTACAACAAGACCGTCTGAGAGGGAAATCTGAACCTCTGAGCGGCTGAGTTTTTCAGATGAAGCAAGACCTAAAATAATTTGTGCGTCACGTTTGCTTGACTGGTCTGCCATCTGAAAGTGTTCAAAGTCACATGATCGACTCTGACCTGCACACTCTGGACATACACGGAGGAAAACCAGCAGCTTTGACAAACTGCTCAGCTCTAAAACTGGACTATCACATCAGACCATTTTAAGGTGCTGAGCAGTCAACATTCTGACAGCTAGAAATAAAATACACTTTTCAGACTGTAGACCCCGGAGGGAACCTCAGCCCCCGTTGGGCGGAGCCTACCTGGCAGGTGAGGAGTTGCTGCTCCACGCTGTCCTGCATGGTCGCTGCATCAAGACTTCTCTGGGCTTTCAGCAGCCACAGCTCCAGCTGGCTGACCCTCTCAAGACACACATGGAGGATTCCTTCACGGGTGAACGGCCCAGGCTGGGATTCCTGAGACACAAACACAACACACCTGGCTACACTTCTCTGCACCAGACAGGTAGAGACAGAAGAGGAGGAGGAATGAAGGAAACTAGCTGAACAAGTTTACCTTTAAAACTGATTTACCTTTTTAAACATTAAGTCTACTTCTTACACTTCCTGTTTACTCTGCCCCATTATCTCCCTGTCTGTCTATTGCCTACTTCTTCTGCCTCCCTCCTCTTTTTTTTCTTTCTTTTTTGTTCTGTGCTCCTCCCACATGTCACATAAACCATTTCCTGCAGCAGTTCAGGGCTCCAGTGACAGAGAGGCAGAGTAAAAGGAGGCCTCAGGCGGCAAGGGTGGAGCTGAAGCAAAGAGAGGCCAGCTCACCTGAGTGAAAAGTAAACACTGAATACAAATCCTCCTTACTTCCTCCTAATATGATTAAAGCTGCTTTTAGTTGCCAGTTTTATTTTATTGCTCTTTGATTAAATGTAATCTCCAGGTGAGATGTCCCATTTCTTTTATTATCCTCTTGCATTGCTGACCTGTGCTTTCATGTTGTGGTGGATTTTCATGATGCAGTTTTAATCAAATGACACAATGCAGCTTTAGTTGTACCTGAACACCAATGTGTTCAGTCAGAATGGAGCAAAGCAGAACTGCCACAACAAAAATAACTGACTAAAAACATAAATACAAAGTTCTTCAAGCATATGAAATTATCTCTTCTTAATCAAATGAGGGCATGACTTCAATAAAGATTACAGAGAACATTAGGAGCCAAATAGATGAAGTATGATTTGAACATAAATGACTGGAGGTTACTAATGAGCAAGACGTGCACAAATTCTTATTTTTCTGTCCGTGTGCCAAATATCCATAAGACCTGTTCCACGGTATCTCTGGGATTATACATATACATATATAGTTAAAGGAAACTTCATATTTTACATAGAACATAGCAGGACAAGTAACCACTTACCATCCCCTTACAGAACAACTATGTTTCCCATGTGCAGAATGTCTGTTTTACATATGTGTCACGTGTGTTTCAAATGTAAAACATATGGGGACACACAATTTTACCTGACTGTATGTGTTTCACGTCTTATTCTTAACATAAAAAACTCAAAAATCACATGTTTGACATGTGCAAAATAGGTGTTTCACATGTGTTCCACATGTGCAAACTCACATGGGGTCACGTGTGGAACACATATTTTGCACATCCAAACATGGGGTTTGGAACGTTTCCTGTGAAATCCACATGATCACATGTGAAATCTGTTTCATGTTGTTTTAACATGTGAAACGTGACCATACAAAGCTACATATAATACCAAATCATTTCAAGTAATGATATGGGTTTCACACATGAACATAAAAATCTTTCCAAAATGTGAAATATTCCAAAATGTTTCTCGTGTGCAAAACTGAACTCCATGTGAGACATTCTGCACATGTGAAATATGGTTTAATAAGCATAACCACATGCATAACTACAAAGGTTCCACATAGAATCCCAAATAACTTTACATGTGTAAATATGTGTTTCACATGTGATTCAGATGTGCAAACACACACTCAGGGTCACATAAGGAACACAAATTTTGCACATGGGAAACATGGTTTGTATGGTCCTTTTATGTGCAAAAACAACATGAAATGTCATCATACAAAATCAAACGGGTAAAAAAAACTCACACAGTGTCACATGTAGAACACATATTTTAGAACACATGGGAACTGTGGTTTTGGAACATGTAGTCCCATTTGTTTCACGTGATTATATTTGTTTCACATGTAAGTTTAGATGCATAATAATCACATGAAAATATTACAAAACCACGTTTGCCATGTGCAAAACGTCTCTGTAACGGACAGCTAGGTTATTTAGTTCTAAAAGCAGTAGTAAAACAAACCCCCATCTCTGCACACATGGGTTGTATTTATTTGGTCTCCATTAGCTGGAGAACAGCTGTTCTTCCTGGAGTCAATCCAACATGCTTCTCTTAAGACATTTTTTACACCAGTTTTCACTCCTAAACAGTATTGGTGGTGTTGTGGGGACAGGTTTGGGGGAGTGACGTTTGTCTTTGTTGTTGTCATGGTTCATGGTCTCAAGTGTGTGTGAGGGCTCTGCTCGCTCCTCTGAGGTCATATTTGTGATGGATTTCAGCAGGACTACAGAGTGGAGGAACCTCTCCGCTGATCACTCTTTTTTGATTCTGATCGCATATATCTGAATTCTCCATGTTCTCTTAAGAAGATCCCATTTAATCGTATCCTGGTATAAAGCGAGTTACATGCAGGTGTATGTGTGTGTACTGTGTATAATATCCAGGAAAAGAGAGACAGATGAGTGGATCACTGTTGTGGGTTTATTTGCATTTGAGCTTTTGTTTGGATTGCACACAAAAAATAAAGACAAAACAGAAACAAAGCAGTACAGCACATGCTACATGGTGTAGGATGTTTCTGCGGCTTCCAAGTGAAAACTTTTTTCACAAATAACTTCCTTAATGTCACCTCAATTTTTTCCAAATGACAAATTACTGTGACTGAATTCTTTAAGGACTTTGCATAAAAATGATAAATGCTTAAAAAAGATCAATTTAGTTATAGTAAACACCAAACTAGAAACTATCTTTTTCACTTGCCAACAGCAGGATGTGAAGCAGTAGTCATGTCAAAGCAGTGCATTTTCATGGCCAACAATCAGCTTAAAATCTTCTAAAGAATAAATGATGCAACAATAAATACGCTGAATTTTAGCAAAGCAGGAATTTTACTAGCAAAGCAGGTGCTCAGCAATTTATTCAATTAATAAATACTCGATTATTCCATCAAGTAATGTAAACAACATACCCCACTTTATTATGCATGAGTTCAGTTTATGGAAATACAAATGACAGATGTATATAAGCAGGCAAACAAGTGTTTATTTCAACACACTCTGCATTTGCAGGTAAATGAGGCCAGAAAGTAAATGAAAAGATCAATAATCAAACAGTTTTTATTACTGTAAATCAACATCTCCTATATGATACATAAAAAATATTTCTTAACATACTAACCAATCAGAACAAAGGTCCATGCTTTATAAGGTTTATGACATACTACTAAAAATCTTCCACCAAACGTGCTAAATTCCATCAGTCTGCTTTCATATGTTTGGTACAATCATAACCATCAGCCTGCAAAGCATCAGTGACTCAGCAGATATTGTGCTGTGTCATCCTGACCACATTTCATTAGCTGGTCTGTCAGCTCAGCAATCCTTCATGTAAACACACAGTAAACCCGGAAATCTTTGGTACAAATCTGCTTTGATTTTATTACTGATTATTTATTCCTGCATTAGTTTCTCATTTCTGCTGTGTAGACAGAAACATGCATTTTAAATGTTACTAAATAACCACAAATGCATCAGTCAAGGGTGTAAGTCTGTATTCATCTGCCATGTAAATGCACTGACATGTTTAAGTAAGACGTTTCTACATGAACTCTGGACTCATGCTAAAATACAAAAGGAGCTCTTGAATTTCTTTTAGAATGGTTGTTGGGTGAGTTTCGAGGCTGTATTCAAAAGGGCCAATTTTTACAATAGGGAAAAATTAATAAAGAAAAGGGCTCATTTCGGATTCCTTCCAATTATCCCAGAGGTTTTTCTACTTAGCAAAATGAGATATTTTAACACTTAGATAACAAATACGCTCACCGGCAGCACTTTGCAGTATATACAGCAGCATGAAGGAGGCCTTTCTGAATACAGCCGGGGTTTGACTGAAGGGCATTACAGCAAAAGGACAGAAGCAAGTTCCAGATGAGGCCGAGATCAGAGTGGTAGCCTTGAAATTGAGGCAGGAATACAGTTGGATTGAGAAGAATTCCACTACATTAATTTAAGGTTTGATTGTAGAAAAGGACTCAAATGACTCATCAGTAGCTCTGGATTCATGTCTAAGTAGGTGAAACATCTGGCTTTGATTCTTGATAATGAATTTTGTTTCGAGGAAGTAGGTTTTGTGGATTGGGTTTAGACATGTCAAGTAAATTTTGTTATAAACATGGATTCTAGAAGAATTCAAGAGTCCAGCTGTAAGCTGATTTAAACTCATGAGGTGGGACTGAGCCACCAGGATTCATTGTAGAAGATTCCTGAGGAAACATGGAAATCTAAACTGGTTTCTAAAAGAGGGATTTATAAGCAACTCGAGAAAAGTTGTTTTTCTACAAGAAGCGGTGGAATCTATGCTTCTGGAGCATCTGGAGCGGTTGCAAGTGAAGAGGAGAAATGAAAGTTGTGGTTTTTAAGAAGCTCTACATCTAGGAGACTACACATCTCTGCTGGGACCTAGGGTCAGACTTGGAGATGTTTTCGGTCGAGGCCGGGTTTACCATGCTCTCAGACAGTGCCTGAGTTTTGACCGTGCCCAGAGGTTTTGATAAAGCTTCAGGTGAACTTGCTTCTGCGGTGTCATTGGAGCCCACAACATCCTGAAGAAACATGAGCAGGGTTAGAGGATCAGTCAGGTCAGTCAGTTACGGTAAATACATCAACCTTTCAGTCTTACAGGTTACAGCAAGAGAAGAAGAGAGTTACTAAAAAACATGTTTTATTATTAAAGAATTAAGAGAAAAATGTTAACGTTAACTTTTTGTTATGTTTTCAACCAGCTGTAAACGAATGTGAGTCAGACTAACTCTGACACCAGTTCGTTTTCAATGCTTTCTGCAGCCAGACTTCTTCCTCTTGAAGATGATTTTCTCCAGAACGGCTCACCGGCTCAACTTCTGTCCCTCCAGATCTTTGCTGAGTCCAATTCTGCTGCTTTCTCTCTCTGCATATCTTCATCTGTCTCCACTAACCAGCCAGTTTATCAGGTTCATAAGTTCAACTGCTTGTTAATGCAAATATCTAATCAGCCAATTACATGGCAGGATTTAGTCACATGGTCAAGACGACTTGCTGAAGTTCAAACTGAGCATCAGAATGTGGAAGGAAGAGGATTTAAGTGACTTTGAACGTGGCCTGGTTGTTGGTCTGACCATTTGCTGGGATTTTCACCCACAACCATCTCTAGGGTTTTCAGAGTTGGTCTGAAGAAGAGAAAATATCCAGCGAGCAGCAGTTGTCTGGCCCAGGATGATGATGTCAGAGGACATGGGCAGACTGTATCAGCAGTTCAGGCTGTGTAATGGTGGTGGTGTGGGGGTATTTTTTAGTACCAGTTTATCTATGTTTAAACATTGCAGCCTACCTGAGTATTGTTCTTGACTATGTCCATCCCTTTGGGATGTGGTGGAATGGGAGATTATCATGATGGATGTGCAGCAGCTGTGTGATGCTTTTATGTCAATATGAAGCAAAATCTCTGAGGAATGTTTCCAACAACTTGTTAAATCTAAACCATGGGCTCCAACCTGGTACTAGCAAGGTGGACGTGGTAAAGTACTGTAGAGGGTGTGTGCATAGATAAATACTATTAAAAGAAAATAACTTTTCTGGGATGCAGCAGTTGTAGCAAGAGTAAATATATTATATATTTTCTACGAAATACAATCAGAAGTGATGAACCAGTCTTCAGAACCCAAATATTTGTTAGTAGGACCATCTAACTATCTATTATCAGATTTTGGTATTACAACAACTGAAAATAAAACATTTCAATAAGATCCAGTGATGAGAGGTGTTACCTTTTTCTCCTCTGCAGCGCTTCGTCCAGCAGCAGCTTCAGTCTCTTCTGAGACAACAAGCAGAGGTACCTAACACCAACAACGACAAATATCATGACTCTGTTTTTCACATACAAGCTGTTAATGGCTGCAAGAGGAAACATAGCTGATCACCCTTGATGATTTATTAAAATGAATTTATATACAAGATTAAAAGTGCTGCTGACTGAGACTGAAGAGGTAAACGTAGGATCAGGAGAGGATGAGGAGGAATAAGATGTTAGCGAGATGAAGGAGAAACAGCAGAGATCAGAGTGACCCGGATAAGAGATGAATCATCCAGCTGTTTAACTGTAGCTGTGTGGTCAGGATTAGTAACCTGTTACTTAATTAGCTTTCATATCATTTCCTTAAAAAAAAAAAAAAACAAGCATTTGGTTCCCACTGGGTTAAATCTGACCTCATCATAAGGAGCTCTGGAAGGACAGGGGTTGATGGAAAAGGTCACAGGACAGAGAAAGAGGACGGACGACAGGTTTTTTTACTGCAACTGTTAATCTTCTTTACCTCTGGTGAAGCTCCCAGGAAAGCATCCCAGAGCCACCACAACACACTTCGTCCAGCATCTTCTACTCTCAGCTCCTCTTTCTCTTTAGTGTCTGTGTCTTCTTCAGCCTGGAGCATGCCCTGATGCTCCCACTGCTGACACGGAAACATGAAAACCTCCAGGGATGCTAAACAGTAAATGACTCCTGCTCGTGATGTCTAATTGTCAGGTTTGTTTGTTTGTTTGTTTGTTTGTTGGATGAGGATATTTAAAAAATTCAAACAGTGGTTTCATCATAGAGGAAAAGCCAAATTTGAAGGTTCCTTGCAAAAAATAATTACAAAAATTTAAAAATCTCAAACTTGCTTTTTTTTGGTTTTGTTTTTGTTTTGTTTTTTGTTAAAGAAACATAAAGACCTTTGTTGGTTCAACAAATGCTTCATTTTATCTACTAGGAGTTTAACTCAAATCTGATCACATAATATGATGTTATATGAACAATGTTAACAATCAACGTCTCAGTTGAAACCGATTTATTGTTTCAACCCTGACATCGACCACGTTTGGGTTGTTTTGTTGTTGAGACGAAAACAAGGTGTCACATCAGTTAGATTTAGCGTTGTTTTATTTCTAGAATCAGAGACAGTAAAGGAAATGTAGACTCTAAGATGATTTCTGTGGGTTTTGGGAAATTTTCCAGTAATGAAAATATCTGCTAGTGAGGACAAATCGTTATGCAAACTAAAGCTCAATGTCCCAGCAGCTGTACTTGCAGCAGATTACACTGAATCCATAAGAAAACACATTTCAAATGGGGAAATTAGTAGAAATGTGCATGCAGAAGAAAAAAAACACAACACTGAGGTTACTTTAAACAGTGTGTTAATAACACAAATTGGTTATGCGTGCACACACATGTCCTGATCACAGGAAACAGGGTCATGTGTACACATATTCAAATACATTTTTCATAGTACTGATACACACATTTCACCAATATCTGAAGTGTATTTCATATTTATGTGCTAACAGTGACAAAGTGTGTGTTAGATCAGGAGGAAGGGGTGACTTCCTGGTGTTCTCACCTGAATGTTAACAAAGGACTGCCCCACATTCTGCAGAGTTCCTCCAGATCTCTTCACTACATCCTCTTCAAAGTGGACGATTCTGATTTGGCCCTGCTCTTCCTTCTGAGATAAAAGTAGAAGGCACAGCTCAAAAAGCTTCATTTTGTCTTCTTTGTTTAAATATATTTCACTCTCTTCTTTCAGACAAAGTTATATGCGGTAGATGTTGTCTCTGCTGTATCAGCCATGTCGGACCTCTGCAAAAGAAACAACCACATCGTGGACCAGGACAAGGCTAAAATCATGGGAGCAGAGACAGACACACACAGAAGATGGGTACGGGAGGTAACAAAAATCAAAAGCACCATCAACCGGGATGAGGGAGCTTTAATCCTCTCACACACCTCGGACTCTCTCTTCCAAAGACCAGAGAAGGGGGGCATGGTCAACCGGGCGGATCAACGGGTCCGTCAGGTTGACCATGGCCGGGACGGCAGAGGTCAGTGGAAACATGTCAAGGTAAAAACGGGTGTCCTAAAACTTCGTCTGAAAGAAGAAACGGTGAAATCTACAGTAGAAGGCAGTTTTGACTGAACTCGTCATTCCTTTTTCTCTCCACTTCTTGACTCCAGGGTTTCATGTGATGTTACCAACACAGAACTTTAAAACACACAAATCTTTAATCAGTGATGAAATCGTTGCAGAAACCTTTGGATGCTACTCAGAATGAGCCCATGACTTTTATCTAAACAAAGACAGTATTTGATAAAATTGTGTCTTGTTAGTGACTTTCATTTGGATCAGACTCACCTCAGCCTCCCCAGAAACGGATTTTTGGAGTTTGGTTTGAGTTGGAGTTGGAGGCTCCTGAATGAACAGGGCCGGGACTTTCTACAAGCAGAGAGAGAGAGACAGAGGGTTCAGAAAAGCCCCACCATGGTTCAGCTGACCGACCAAACAACCAACCGACCGACTGACTGACTGACTGACTAACCTTCTCCAGTTCCAGCAGCAGAGTCTGGAGCTGGTCCACTACAGTAAAGACTGTCAGAGTCTCTTGAGCTTTCTCTGGAAGACAAAGGCCGGGTTTACATTTCTGGATCTCAGCTATTGTTCTCCTCATCGGCTGGATCATCTGCTCAATCATCTGTGCATGTAAGGAGAGGGAAAAAAAGGAAAAACAATGACAAAAAATAGCTATTTATGCTT
>CM047994.1:25662723-25690440 GCA_026261665.1 Melanotaenia duboulayi | reverse complement strand
TCGATAGAAAAATGCTAAACTTTAAGTATTTTTTTCCTTCAAAATGCCAAATAAATAAATAAATTAAATAGTAAATGTATGCGTGATGAGTCTCACCAGTAGCTCCTCTGTACGGCTGCTCTTCTCCATGTCAGACAGGAGACTTTGTACAGCCTCAAGCCAACCACAAAGCACCTGCAGCTCCTCTCGAACCTTTTCTCTCTCCTCTAGCTCAACCCTGGCTGCCAGTAAGCCTTCACTGCTCCTCTGCTTCACACTGTGAAAACACACACACCCATACATCAACAACACCTTGGAAGTCTTAACTTATAAATGTAGAGAGAAAAGAAGAGAGAAAAGGATCCAGTACTGGTCTCTGGAAAGGAACAGTACTGAAATGAGCATGTCAAACATCATCTCACCTGTCACATCGCCCCTGCATCGCCTGCAGCTGCTGACACAGTGGAGTGGGAGGAGCCTCCTCCAGGTGGGCAGGGACACCCAGCAGCCTGGCTGCACGCAGTTCCAGTGCAGACAGGGCTCGATGTTCACAGTCCAGTCTGTCCTGGTACTGTTCCCAGGACTGCAGCAGGTCTTGGAGCTCCTCAGAGGCCTTCAACCTGGAATCACCAGGAAGCCCCGCTTCTACCTGCTCCAATACAACAGAGGCCTTCTCCACCTGAAGGCAGAGATTAATAAATTTGTTGCTCCTGATACACATACATATCTTGTTGATGTTCTCCGAACATCATCTCATGTTTGATGATCTTAGTATACTTCTTAAACTCAGAAATAAAAACATTTGAACTACTGACAGGTGACCACAGTGTCCTTTTGTTTCATTTGGACCACTGTGTGTACTGGCTCAGTTTAGACTGATTGATTGATTGATTGATTGATTGATTGATTGATTGATTGATTGATTGATTGATTGATTGAGTAGTTTATTGATTGTATAGTTATGCAGATGACACTCAGGTTTATCTATTGAGCTATTGAAATGTAACAGATCTGTTTTACTAAAACCACTGTTAGATTTCTCTTTGTCTAACTAAAATAAAAAAGATTAATAATAAATAAATAAAAATATAAGCTTTCAAAGTTAAAAGAAAATGTATAGGATAAAGTGAAATACTTATCTAGTTCCTCTTAACACTGAATTTACTCTCCGTCAATTAAAAAAAAAGGATTTTAGGAAAACAATGATTCTTGAAGCGTTTCTGGGTCTTTTGTAGTGCTTCATATTTGTTTTGTGTGGCCACTGGACCTCAGCTGGTCAGAATACTGCAGCGGTCTTTTAACATGAACACATGTAAGTGTGAGCACATTGCACCAGTACTTCCCCTCACTGGCTCCCCACAGATATTATAGGATATAGTTTAAAGTTTTATTTCTGACTTATAAGGAACTTTATGACCTACCTACTTTGAATATCTCTAACCTCTTACAACCATATGCTGCCACTCACTTCTAACAGTCACTTGATTTAGTTTCTCTGAAATGGAGGTTGATACACACGACCTTTACTTTAATGCTTTAATTTATTCTTAATGTACCACATTTTGATCAATGGGCCATTGTTTTAAACGTGCTTTTAAACTGGAACTTGAGTGTGAATGATTTATTTACACTATTGGTGACATCAAGCCACTCTGAGATTCTCTGTGTGCTTCGTGCGGTCAGCTCCTGAGTGCAGCGCCGTATTGTTGACACTCGTCTCCAGACGGCAGTCACCGCAGCTTCCCTGCCTCCCCGGCAGCTCTGCTCTGGGCACCATTCCCTCAGGTTGTCCAGACAGCTCAGCAAGGACTCCATCTGCCCGGACAGCGCCTGAACAGGGGGGTTTCATGTCAGTCATATGTGTGGCTCTGGAGAATTCAGCTTTGTGAATGAGGAGTCTTGTACGTACTCTAAGTTTTTCCTCTTGATCAGTGCATTCAGCAAGACTGGTGACTTTTTGAGAGATAAGTTGGAGGAGCCTGCTCTCTGCACTTGTTATACTCTGGATGATTTCATCATGGGACTTGGTGTAGTTTCTATACTGTTCTGCACACCTGGGAAGCAAAAATGTTCTTATATGATCGCAGCATTCTGAAAACAGATCTTACAGTCTCTATCATATAATAGAAATCAGGATGCCGTTCCAGGAATATTTGTTGTATTTTGTCAGTTGTCTTTTGTTTACAAAAACACCGAATTAGTCATTACTACAAGCATTTAATTGTCAACGTTCTACACAATGACAGAAATAACTGAAATAAGACCATTATAATGTACATGCATATTTTTTGTGCTTCCTTTGCAGATGCAGTGACAAACTTGCAGCTATGAACCTTCATGAATCGGGACTCCGTCTTGTTATTGAATCTTTTACCTGCTGAGACAATCCAGTCGTACTTGGCCCTTTGCCTGGAGAGTGGACACCCTGACAAGGAGCTGGCTCAATATGTTTTCATGAAGCTGCTTCAACTTTTGTGGAGACAAGCAAGTTTGCAAAGCAGCCTGGTTTTGAAGCCGCTCCACATAGGATTGGAAGTGCTGCTGCAGTGACGCCAAGGCCTGCTGGGTGTCCTCAAGACTGTCACAGCATGGTCTAACAGAGCCCTGAGGGGGCAGCATGGAGACCTCGGTAACCTGCAGAAACCATGCAGCATCTTTAACAGCAGAGGTGTAGCCTCTTAAACACTCGCTGGCCTGGAGGATGTTCTCCTGAAATGAAACAAAACACATTTCTTTCAAGACGAACCCGCTTATGATTGTAGTTTTTTTTTGTTTTTTTTTTAGTTTGTTTTGTTTTTGTTTGTTTTTTTCTTTTCAGGATGGTGTTATTATCTTTGTTAATTTGGTAAATTTAATCAGAAAATAAATTTGCTACAGTTTGTGCTGTTAAATATCATCACTGCAAAAATGGACAAATCTTACAATTTTACATCCAGCCACAAATCGTGTTTAGACAGATATATTTACAGATGTGTAAAAGCTTTGTCTCATTTAAAACAAAAGAAAAACAACTATTACAGCATTTATTAAACTTGGAAGAATTTTGTTTAGTTGCTCTTGTTTTAAGATCTTAGTCTCAAATTGTTTACAGAAAAAATGCTAAAAGAAGCTTTGAAAAGCTAGTTTTTCTTTATTAATGGACTTTAAATTCATCACTTGTTTAAGATGTCTTATCACTTCTCTAAATCTAACTTTAGAAAATCTTACCAAGTGCAAACATCTTACTGCACTGGCAGATTATTTCACTTGATAATAGTCTAAATCTTCTCAAGTTAAGTGTTTTGTTTGCTTAGTAAGGGAGTTCAATGCCTTGCTGTGGAAATTGGTGTGTATATTTATGGTTAAAAATTAATTGCTTCTGTGTGCGGCATCATTTTTTTAATATTTCTCTGCTAAAGCTGTCAGTAGTAGCAGCACATTTAAAAACACACTGTCACGGTTTAAAACTTAAATGCTTAAAACTTGCCATTTGTAAGTCACATTCACAAAGGACTACATTCTTCAAGTCCATTAGATCTTCAGATCCTCGTCTTTCTTCGCTTCCTGTCTTTTCCTCCAGAACCTCCAGTACTCTCATTTTTGACTCCACGGTCTTTTTCAGAAACACAGCTTTCTGGTATTCTCTGTTTATCACAGTTTGATTTGGCTCCAATGAGGGGATCTTCTGAAGCTCTTGCTGGGTCCTTAAGAGGAAGATCTGAGTGGCTTTCTTTTCCGATTTGAGGTCCAGTTCTTTGAGCACATTCAGCTCAATGAGTCTGAGGTTTTTGGAGAGACTCATCTCCCAGGTATCCAGGCTCTCCTCATTTTGCTTCAGCCTGAGTTGCTCTGCGGTCAGCTGTGAGGGAAAGAGGTCGGCAGAGATCACCTGAAGTGCAGAGCGAGCCTCGCTACACAATCCTTTCATCAGAGGAAAGAGGATGAGGAGAGTGTGGCAAAGTTTGTATCTGTCCTCCAAGCTCCTCCTATCCTGTGTGGCCTGGTGAACTTCCTCCTGAAAGCTCTCCCTGAGGTCCTCCACACATTGCCTCATGTTCAGGTACCTCTCGTGGTCTTTGGCTTTCACTTCCAGAGTAAGAATTTTGTTTTGGAGTTCATAAATCACAGAGTTCAGGTCTCTCGTCTTTTCCTGAGGAATCCATGGTATCAGAAGGTCAACCTCGGACTTGTGCTCCAAAATCATGTGTTTGAAAGGTTTGAAAGCTTGCAGGGACTCTCTTGTGATGAGATAGTGGTGTCTGCTCAGATCCATTAAAATCTCCCTTAAGCTTTTCTCAACAGTCATCAGGTTTTTGTATCTTGAATCTACAGTCTTAATAAGTTCGTCCAGTTCCTCTTTATTGGCCTTTTCTTTGCTACTGATGGCTCTGATGTCCTCCTGGATGTCTCTTATCTTGTCAAAGAGCTGACAACTCTCTGTGACGCTAAGTTCAGAAGCAATATCTTTGCTACTGATGAAGAGAGCCTCACAGATCGCTGTCTGCCTCTCAGCTTCACACAGGGTTTCCTGGATCTGGCGACCTCTGCGATCGAGTTCAGTTTGGCTCACAAGGTCACTGTCTCCACTCCTCAAGGCCTCTGACTGCAGATTAGCCACAATCCAGGAGTCTAGATCAGCAATCTGCTCAGATAGCTTTTCTCTGGTCTGGAGTCCTGACTCTAGCTCCTTCAAAGCCTTGGACAGCTTCTCAGTGGTGGACTTAGAGAGTTCTTCGAGGCAGTCCAAAGAACTGTGTACAACTGGCACCTCTTCAGCCTGGTCCAGCTGGGGAAGGAGCTCCGTCACCTCCTCCACCAGCGTCTCTAGTTGACCTTGTTTGGTCATCACCTCAGACTGTAGCTTTTTTAGATCTCTGAGCTGATGGTGAACCTCTTCAGGTAGAAGAGGCACCCTCTTCGTCCTGCCATCGATGTCCCTCTCTGTTTGTTTGGCCCATACAAGCCCATCCCTCACCACAGCCATTATTTTCTCCATTGTGGGGTTGCTGCTCATCTTAGTTTGGGAAGACACTAGCTCCTCTGTGTAGCTAAGTTTTTCTTTGATTTCCTGAAGCCCGTTTTGTATTTCCTTTGACTCAGTTGCCCAACATGATGCATGGAGCAACTCCTCTGACAGCTGCTGGAAATATAAGCACTGCTGCTGGGCTGCTTTAACCTCAGCATTCGCCTGCATCAGCTGCTGTGCATCCTTGCAGTTCCACTGACTGACTGAGGAAAATGTAGCTTCCAGGTCTTTCTTAATGGTTTCCAGGTGTTCTTGTAGACCTGACAGCTCTGACAGAAGACTGTTGGTCTGATGGGAAATGACCTTTGTGTGATGAAGAGTGCTCTCAATGTTTCTCTCCAGGGTTCTCCACTTCTCTTGGAGGTTCTTTAGCTCCACCAGTGCAGCTTCTCGGTCCGACTGACTGAGATGGAGACACAGCTTGGAATGGGTCATAAGCAACTCCCCGAGTACTGTCCTGTTCTCCTCCATACTTCTTTGAAAGGAGCATAACTGCTCCACCTCCTTGTTGCTGCTCTCCTGTGGAGACCTAAAAGATAAATCATGACTGTAACATCATGGTATTAACTATAAAATCCTGTATCTGCATCTACATTGGGACCTTAAAATCCAACATTAAGTATTGAAAACTGAAAGGGAACCAGGAGATGTCTCACGTTTTCACAGCATCCAGTTCAGCTGTCAGTCTGTCTGTAGTTGTCTTTGCTGTTTCAATCTGCCTGAAGTAATCAGTTACCAGCTGCAGCTGAGCTTCTTTACTCTGGATCACTGCTACTGCATCCTGAGCTGTGGTGCTCCACTGGTCCCTGTCTATAGCACCAGCCTCTTGAAGCAGAGGGAACAAAGTCAGCTGATGCTGGACCTGCTCCCGGCACGCCTACAAAAGCAAAGAACAGTGAAAGTAAATATCAAGTTACTTATAGCCTGAAGTTCCAGTGCAAGTACACATCTGATGGGCCACCAAATGTAGTCAACCCGTTAACTTTGGTTCAGGTTGGGTCATGCCTCCTCCACACCTCTGATCACCTGCTGATCTTTTTCTACCTGCATCACCCACTCAGTAGCATTCACCCTCACATATTCATCCTTCTAACTTTCCTCCCTTGTTCATCCATCACTCCTTCCTTTCCTTCCTTTTCCCCCTTCATCCATTTTCCCCGCTCCATACCTCATCTATCTCCTGCATCCAATCATTGGATCTCTGACATCCTGAGACAGAACCCCCACCCTAAGTCTCTCCCTCCCAGCCTTGAAACACAAGACACCTCAGATGAATGAATCAGAAACTTTCAGATCTCTCCATATCTTCATCCTTACTTTCATTTAACCAGTTAACCCACACGGCTGAGGTGTGGTTCTTGTTAGGGAAATGTGTATTTGTTTATTATTGTCCCATTTATTTAAATAACAAATTGGCCAGTCTCACCTGTATCTCCTCCACCTGCTGCGCCATCGCTGTCGGACTAAGCTCAGCAGGTCGGTTCTTTAAGCTCAGAATTTTAGAGACTAATCTGCTCAGCTGAATGTCCAAATCACTTGTGGATGTAATGACAGTCTCTGGAGCATCATCGTGTGGTTTACTCTTGAGAAGCAGACACACAGCAGAGCCACAAACACACATCAGACAAGTTATTTTGTGTGAATGTACCATAAAAAAAATGTACCACAAAAATTTAAAACAACAGCAGACAAGGGGGTTTCTACCTCAATGAGCTGACTCATGGCTTCCGATCCTGCAAGCTGCTGGATCTTCGCAAAGATGTTCTCCATGACTGATTCATCTGGTGGGTCCAGAGTTAGTTTCTCAGAATTTTCCCCAGTGGACAATCCATCCAGCTGGGTTATCTCACCCTGGACAACGTCCATGGAAGATTTCTCAACCGCCTGCATGGAGTCTGTTGATATCTCTTCACCACTTAGCATCTTTTCCTGTTATAAGCATTAAACAGCAGTATTTGAACCAGGAATTTTTTAGTTGCATCCTCTCATGGATGAGCTATAAAATCTTTAACCCCACTGAATGGAAATTCCCGTCACATGCAACATGATACAAACGTCTCAGGGTCATGTTGTTTGTTCTGCATGCAAGTAAGGTAAATTAAACTCCAAACAGCAAACCAAAGAGATTAATCACCTGTTCACCTTCGGGTAATGGCGTGAGCAAATATATGCAGGAGACTGAGCGTTTTGAGAAATGCACACATATGACCTCCCAAAAACAAGACGATATCTGTGTCTCAGAATGCGACTAAATGTATAATATTGACTTCTTTAGGGGAATTCTGGTCTGTTTTTGACAGTACAAAGTTATATGGAATTGAAGGAAAACCAGGAATTCATACTTTCAGTGAGAGCTGGACAGCGCTGGTCCTTGAGGACCACAGTCCTGCAGGTTCAAATTAAATGTGTCTTCTCAATAGCTTATTGACAAGTTCTGAAAAACCATGTTGACCCATTAATCTGATTTAAGTGTGCTGTAGCAGGAAACATTCAAAACCTGCAGGACGGCAACCTTGAGGACCGACTTTGGACATCTTTGCTTTAAGTCTTAGATATTCATATACTACAGGAGGAAAAGGTGGTTCTTCAAGACAGGGTAGAAAAAATGTCATAATAAAATAATTTTTTCTTTTTATTTGGCCTCATAAACAAAGATTTTATAATAAATTTACATGGAGTTTCATCGTTTTAATTTAATTGTCTACTAGAATAGATTTGCATACTTAATTTTCAGAAAACACAACAACTTTGTCCTAATATTTATTATTAAAAAGCTCTTCTCAAACTCTCTGTTTCAGCCGCTGTCTCTTTAAGACCACCATTCGGATGGGAATAGCGTTCTATGATTGGCAAGATGCAAAATCAATAAAGAAAATCCAGGGTTACAAAAGAGGCTTTTCAGCAGCTCCACAGGTGAGAATCCAACACTTTGATACAAATACTTCTTTTTAACCATTAATCATTAGCCTTTATAAAAGATAAAAACTCACATTTGTATATATCATACCAAAGAAAACCAACCTACCTGTGGAGAAGTCGAACTCTGAAGCTTCATTTCACCGGTGGCCGTTGTGCTCGGTTGGAGCTTAACTTCTACGCTGACATCCTTCTCTTCTTCCTCACCCTCTCTCTCTGTCTCCTTGTCCTGTTGTCCATCAGTCTTTTCTCCGTCATGTGTTTTGTGTTCATCTGGTTTGACTTTAGGAAGCATAGCGGGTTGCGACAGGAAGTCGGAGAAGCTTTCTTGCACATCTCCTTTAATCATCTCGGATTCTGACTCATCAGGTCGAACTTCAGCTGCAGACACATCTTTGCTTTCGTTAACTGTATCAAGCTGAATCACTGATTCCAGCTCTGTCTCCTTTGACTCAGAAACAGTTTGAGTGGAGTCACTCTGACACTCGTCCTCCTGACGTTCGGAGGCCATTTCTTCCTCTCTTGTTGTCTCCTCTGCAGTCTTTTCTGGTTGAAGGTCAGCTGTAGTTGTCTTTATGCACTGACTTGTACCCATTTCTGTTTCATTTGCTGTCAGGATGAATGAGTTTTCATGCTCCTCCAGAATTCTAGTTGAAACAAGCACTTCAGCCTCCAGTTGGACTTCCTCCACTTCGAAAGCCTTTTCTTCCAGTTTCTTAGATAAATCCTCAGCAGCATCTTCGTGATGCTCTTCTTGGACACCATGTTCTGTGTCACATCTTTCCTCTGTGGTCATCTTAGCATCAGTTTGTCTTGGACTTAGTTTGTTTGGCTCATCCAGGGTTATTTCTATATATCTTATCTCATGGGGTTGAATTGAGGTGAGTTGAGCAGAGTCCTCTTGAGCCAAATATTCTTGATATTCAGTACTGTCTCCTTCCATCGTTATTTCAACCGTCTCAGCTTCTGTTTTCCCTGGAACAACATCGAGTTCTGCTTCTCTTCTGACATCCAGGTGGTCAAGCTCATCAAAGCTGGTTTGTATGTCTAGCTGCAGAACACGCACTTCAGGCCCCATGTGAATCTTCTCCACTGAGACAGATGCTTCTTGGATGGAGTACTCGCTGACTGCTTTGGGTTGAGCTTCAATCCTTTTTGCCACGTTTTGCTCATAAAAGCTTATTTCTACTAATTCTGTCATGTGTTGTGGCTCTTTGGCTGGAGAAACGCTGGAATCTGTCAGAGTCAAATCTTCCACGCTGCTTTCAAGTACACCTTCACTGTGGGTAGCTGCTTCAACAGAGTCGGATGTGTTTTCATTCTCCTCCAGACTGGTGCATATATCCAACTGCAGAATACGAACTTGAGGCTCCTGGATATCACCCTGGCTGTCTGCACTATCTTGGATGTTATGTGTTGGCACCTGAATCTCATCATCCTTCCCCCTTTCAGGTTGTTGTACTACCTGTTCAGAGAGCTTTCGCTGACTCGCAGCTTCCTTCTCCTCCTCCACCTGGTCTTGCTTTATCTCACATGTCTGGAAGATCTCTGTATCAGGCAGATCGAGGACTAAATATCTCTTCTGAGTCTCTTCTGTGTTTTTCCACAGCTTGTCGATGTAATCTGCAATATTTTTTGTGTCTGCAGTGTCAGATGAGAGAGGCGGCTGCGTTTCTTTAGGCAGGACAGAAATCAGTTCTGACGCTTCTTCAAGTTGCCGTTTAGACTCCTCCGAGGTTTTAGATGGTGTGACTGAATCAGGCAGAGTCACCAACTTGACTGGCTCAGGATGAGAAGTTTCTGCTTCATGTGGAAGAGTCTCAGCTGTTTGAATAAACACTTCATCCGCATCTGGAAAAACTGTCACTTTCTTTTCTTGAATGTTTTGAATAGAAGCAGCACCAACTTGCCTTTCAGTCTGATGAGAACTGATTTCTGCTTGACTCTCCACAGCTGTCTTTTCAGCCAGAACGGTCTTCATCTCTAAACCTGTAGCCAGTTTCACACTGTCTGCCTCTTCCTCTGGACTTTTAGGACCTGTAACCTTACTCTCTTCCATAGCAGCATCTTCAGCTATCTGAGTCTCACTCTTCTCCAAGACCCGTGTTTCCATCTTGTGAGGAAGATCTGGTGAGGCTGCAGGACTCTTTGTTGTCTTCTTATTTTGTTCAAGCTCTGCATCAGGTGCTACTACGGGGACACTGACTGTCTCAGAGGTTTGAGAAAGGTCAGCAGTTTTGGACCTTCTTCTGGCTGTTTCTTCAGCAGCAGAAGGTTTCACCTGGACATCCAAGTCTGAGGAAGATTCATCACTTTTATTGGGAGACTTTGTTGGGAGACTGGGAGAAAGTTCTGTGCCCCTTGATTTTCTCTTGGGTGGTATAAACGTACTTTCAGCTGGCTCTGAAACAACCTCTGGAGATGGTTCTTGTTTGGTCTCTATGGAAACCTCAAGATCCTTCAGCTTTCTCCTGGCTGGTAGCATGTTAGTTTTTTCCACAGCCGGTTGAGTTTGCTCTGCAGAAGGCACTGAAGCCTCCTTACTGCCAGATTCCTGCTTGTTTTCTGTCTCAGCAGGAGATTCTGGGAGGAGCTTCTGACCTTTTGATTTTCTCTTGGTTGGAGAAGGTTTATTATTGTTCATGGCAGCAGTTTCAGTTGGTTCTGTTTCCATCTGTGTTGAAGATGTCAGGGTGTCTGGGATTTTCTGATGATAATCAGGCTCCATGTCTGGACTCTGTGAAGCCTCCTGCTTAACAGGTTCTGCATTCTTTGACTTTCTTCTAACTGGTACAAGTTTTGGTTCTTCCACAGGTCTTTGACTTTGGAGTTCTTCCACCATCTGTTCTGCCTGTGGGTCAGTGTGTTTTGGAGGAAGTTTTGGACTCTTTGACTTGCGCCTGGGAGGTAAAACCTCAGCAGTTACAGTTTGTCCCAGAACAGACTCTGGCTCACGGACCACATCTGAAGCTCCTCCAGCAGTAGCTGGGAGAGATGTGGGAATCTCTGTTTCAGTGGCTGACGTCTTTGACTTTCTCCTGGATGGTGGAAGTAAATTTTCTGACTGGTCAGTTGCCCTTTGGATCCCAGAGGGCTCATCTGTGAGAGGCTCATCTGGTTTTACTCTTTTGCTCTTTGTTTCTTGAGGAATACTTGTTTCAGTCATGATTTCCTCTACACTAGCACTTGTTGTGACTTCTACGACTTCTGTCCCACCAGAAGTTTTAGCCTCAGCAGGAATCGACAGCTCATCATTGGATGCAGATTTTTCTGTAAAGGATGAAGTTTGTTTCTCAAGTGAGCGCTTGTTTTTCCTCGGTGGAGCCACAACAGCGGTCATAACCTGCAGATTACCATAAAGCACATCGGAGAAGTAAAAGTTATTTCATCAAAATGTTTATCACCCTATGAAACCCTCAGAAACAAGTGATTAGAGAATGATATGAATACCTTTAAGCTTTGTGTTAGAGTGGCCTTGTGTGTGTGCACTTCTCCGAGCATCTCTGAACTCTCTTTCTGCAGATTCTCTAACAAGTCTGGTTTCAAACAGGCTGTTAGAAACTGCTGGTGAAAGAGCGCCTCCTGCAGGCTGTTCTGTAACTTTTCTCCTTCCTCTAATGCCACCTAAAACCAGCAGAAAAAAACAGTTACAATTATATTATCTGTATATGTGCATCTGTGACTGTTAACACTGACAGTATTATGGTCAGAAAAAGAACTTTTGTATTGTTAATGAAAAAAAGAACCTGTACAGATGAAACA
Source organism: Melanotaenia duboulayi (assembly GCA_026261665.1). Lineage (NCBI taxonomy): Eukaryota > Metazoa > Chordata > Actinopteri > Atheriniformes > Melanotaeniidae > Melanotaenia > Melanotaenia duboulayi. The sequence continues at coordinate 25,678,778 of CM047994.1, read as the reverse complement.
GAGTCTGATGGGTTGTTTTGGCTCCATTGCTGCAGGGCATGAAGACAGTCCTGCAGATAGGTGGCTGTGTTTGTAGAGCAGGTACCCTGATGCTCACACAACCTGGACTTCAGACTGAGGACAGATTGAAATTTCATTTATTATAAACACAAGTTGCATGATTGTATGAACTTTACAAGACGAGAAATAAATTAAACTACAAAATATCTAAAGGGAACATCTAACTGAACAGCAATATAATAGACTTAAAAAATGGTTCTGAGAATGCAATAACAGAGAAACATGTAAACAAGAGATTGTAGGTCCACGGGTCCAGAAACAGTTTTTAACAAACCTCATTCAGGTAAAAAATAACAGAGAATAAAATACCAGTGAAATAAATAAGAGAGAGAATTCTGTGCTTTGGTGTAATTGAGCAAGCTCAGAGTGACCTATTGAAGCATGCTGCTGGCATGCAGAATAACTGAAACCCTAATTGAAATACAGGAATAGCAAATGAGAATTCACAATAAAACATATACTAGAGAACGCTAACAGAGACCCCAGCAGTGAGGTCAAGAGGTGATTCAGTATGTTAAACATGGTAGCTTTGTGCGTATGATTTAAGCTAATAAAGATAACAATATACTTCATTTTTAACTGATTATTTCTACCCTTTCATAATATCAGTTAGAGATTAGTAATCTGATTAATCACATTTAGGTATAACCTGTAAAGATGATTCAGCTGTGAACGAATACAAATACAGACTCCTGGTTGTATTCACTCTTGTTCCAAGTTACTTGGTGGATTGGAAGATTGCACTCACCCACAGAAAAAAAACATCTATTTTATGCTATATTCATTTCACACTGTCAGGGACCTCAGTAGTGTGTGGAAGCTCCATGTGCAGCCACGGCAGCTGTGTAGCTCCTCCTTATGCTGTTCACATATTGCTGTGGGATGGAAACCCATTCCCCCAAGATTCTGGCACATTTTGGAGGCCACAACTCACATGTTTAACTGTGTTTTGTATTTCACAGAGGCACCATGCTTACAAATTATACCTCATTGTAAAGGTGACTAATGAGACTTTCAAACGATGTGTAATGCAATATCAGCTGGTATTAATAAAGAAAAAAATAATCCACTAATAATAAAATGCACTGTAGAAACAAGGAAACTCAATCATGTCCACAGCAGGGTACCTGGCGTGCTGCTGGCATAAAGATTCAACCACACTGATGATATATGCAGGCAGCTCTTTGGTAGAAGACGTGGATTTTACTTCCTGGTGCAGATCTTGGACCTTTACACCCAAATCCTCGAGGGACTTCTCACAGTTCTAACCGGAAGAAAAACAACATTGCATTTAGTAATAATACTAGTGTACCGATACAAGTCAGCATGTTCTGCACTGCAAGGGTGCAGAACTGAGCAGCGGTACACGTGTTTCTGTGGTTTGCCGCACATCTACAAGATGCTGTAGTTGTTTAAAAAAGAAAGTTCTAGTGACCTGAAGGCTGTTCCAGTGCTGCTGAAGCTGAGCAATGTTGTTCTGTGGTTCGCTGTAGCTGAGCGCCTGGTCCAGAGAGCGCAGCTCCCATTGCAGGGCTGCAGCTCTCTCCTTCAGACCCTGGGCCATCTGGGCCAGCTCACGGTCCATCTCCTCTAACTGCATCTCACAGGTCTTCAAGCACTCTCTCACTTCCTGCTCCGAGTTGGTACAGAGGTCATGGAGGTGGCTGACCTCCAGGGTCAGGGCATCCTGACCTCCAGGAGTGCAGAGACTCAGCAATCTGTCTCTGGCTGAGTCCATCTCCGTCATCTCTTTCTGCTCCCTGTCAACTGTCTGGAGCAAAGCCTGGAATGAGAGGAAGGGAGGAAACAAGAATGCAAAATTACTAGAATGCAAATTTAATATGTTTTCAGATGTTATCAGAATGGCACAACAGATCATCTGGTTCAATTGTGTATCACGTCTTTAAGAATTAAACAGATTTTTAATGTTCTTAGTACAATAGTATTGCAGTCACTGATCAAAGAGGTGCTACTGCTCTCTGTTCGTAATCCCAGTAAAAATTGTGTTTGTGTTTAGTTTTTCCTAACCTTTAGGTTGTTGGCAGCACTATGAAGACCGTGTCTGTCTGCTGGAGGAGGTCCGAGGCCTTTCACCTGCTCCCTCAGCCAGTCCTGGGCTGCTTGGTGCTGCTCGATCAGCAGGGTGCACTGTCGTTCTGTCTGAATGCCTTGCTCCAGGTTTGCTATAATGTCCTGAAAACAATATCAGCAGTATTTTTACAAACAGAATAACTTTTCCATTACCTGACAGAAACATTTCTTTCCTGCTGAATCATTAAGCCGGATTAAATAAATAGATTACAAATGACTATATAGTTGTGGTTGCTCATTAATACAAAATGTATAGAAAAGCCATCAAATAAAGTCTACAGCTTTGCAATATTATGACTATCAGCTGGAAAATAAAATGAAGTAAAAGATGTAGGAACATTAATGCTAGTGTGTATTGTGTGTGATTGACAGGAGGACTGTTGCCATGATGTTTTGCTTCCTGGGAAATCTTCCATTATCTGTTTTTCAAATACAAGTTAGAAACCTTGTTCAGCTTTGGAAGGAGGTAACATGTTAGGTTCATCTGTTCAATCACATGGCAGCAACTCAACATATCTAGTCATGTAGACATGGTGAAGACGAGGAAGAAAGGGGATTTAAGTGACTTTGAATGCGGCATGGTTGTTGGTCCAAGTATTTACTGGGATTTTCACACACAACCATCTCCAGGGTTTACAGAGATGGTCTGAAGAAGAGAAAACGTCCAGTAAGCAGCAGGTGTCTGGACCAGGATGTCTGGTTGATGTCAGAGGTCAGAGGAGAATGGACAGACTGGTTGGAGATGATAGAAAGACAACAGGGAGTCCAATCAGCACTGGTTCCAACCAAGATCTGCAGAACATCATCTCTGAACACACAACACGTCCAACCTTGAAGCAGATGGAGAGGCTGAAGAGGAACAGAGGAGCAAAGCCCAGAGACTCTATTCAGAGATATTGTTTCATGTTGCGATAGTCAGCATAATCTCTGAAATACATGTACGGTTCTCATCAATGCAGCACACATGCAATGAGTTCTACATCCTGTGGAAATTCAGATATGCCACAGGACAGCATCTGTGCAGCATGCTCAAAGTTCTCTGGGAAATATAAGAATGACCTCACAGAGTCCCTAAAAGACAAAGTTCAGTATATAGTGCAACTTTTGAAGACGAACATGGAGCTCTGGAGCTTCTTAATACCATATACACAATGGAACTACCGAGCACTTATGGAGACCTATGTGTCCTGCTGCGTATTTTCCAGTCTCTGCCTTTGACTGTGGCTGGAGGTGAGCAGGCCTTCAGTAAAATGAAGATAACATGATGCACTCTAACATCCCCCAGGAAGGGATCAACGGTTTGGCATTGCTCTCCATAGAGCATCAACTTGTCAAGAAACTGGACTTTAAAATCATCATAGATTATTTTGCCAGAAGGAATGTTCGCATGGGTCCAAACATGTCAAATCAGCTGTAGCATAATACACAACGGCAAATACTCATTTATTTCCTGCGATGTGAAAAATGTATTTGGCACCAACAGCTTATGTGTAGTTTGTTTATGTTAATCATTACTGTCAATGCCTTCACTTGTCTTTTGCCGAGAGAGACATGAGGAGAGGAAAAGCACAGGGAGGACCGTCAGCTGGTCTGGTGTGCGGGATGCTTTCTTGGTCCACTTTGCTCCCCTTAGTAGCAACGTGGTCTGGTTTAACCAGCACAGCCTACCTGAGTATTGTTGCTGACCATGTCCATCCCTTTATGACCACAGTGGAGCATCTTCTGATGCTACTTCCAGCAGGATAATGCACCATGTCACAAAGCTCAGATCATCTCCACCTGCTTTCTAGAACATGACGATGAGTTCACTGGACTCAATAAAATGTATTCACAGAAATCTTCTAGTTAAATTGAGGCAGTTCTGAAGGTAAAAGGGAGTCCAGCCCAGTAGACAGAAAGGTGGATAAGTGTGTGTAGTCAGTGATTTGTACATTGTTATTGCAGGATGCCAAACTCACAGTTAGCTCTCTCAGCAGAGCAGAGATGGCCTCCTGCTTTCCTGCCCATGACGGCTCTGTCCAACTTTGGTCCTGTGTAATTTCAAACAGCTCTGCAGCCTTGGCAAGAAAATGAAACACAGCACAAACATATTAGTTCTGATGTTACATCTGAAATTGGTGCAATTTTAACAATTAGTCTTATTTAATTTATTTTAATTTGTTTGTTTTTTTAAAGTGCGAGAGAAGTAACAGCTGCTACATCCAACCTCAAACATGGCAGAAGTCTGAAATGCTGAAATAGCTGGTTGGTCTTGTCTGTCTTTACCTGAGTGCGGACCTCTGAGACAACCAGAGCCAAGGCTGTGCTTTGATCCAGGAGGGTCCGTGCTTGTTCCACAGCCTGCCTTCTCTCCCCGAGGCCTGGCCAGGGGAAGACATGTGGGAGGCTGGACGTATGCTTCTGGAGCTCAACCAAACGGGCTTCAGCTTGATCTCGCTTGTAGTAATAGGAAACAAGACGCTCCACAACACCCTGCAGTTGTCTAATAGGGGACAGATGGCAGAAAACAGAAAATCCAACATTAAAATCAGATTTAAACTTTAAAAAAGACACTATTTTGCTATTTTTTTCCACCTGTTTTTTTTAACGTAAAGATGCACGTAGAAGCTCAACGCTTTTAATCTTAGGCAACATCCAGACTTTTTTTTTTCAAGACAGCTTCCCCAGATAGCAGACACTTTTGAGCCAAATCCAGGCTACTTTGGCACTTCTGGCTCAGTTATGGCCCTGGCAAGTGTGTTGTGGGCTACATGTGGTCCAGATTTCATTAGCTGGCCTAAACTTGGGTTACGGCAAGTGTGAGGTGTTTTTACGCCGTGAGGAGCCGGCCTTGAAGTGCATGTTGTTGGTTTTGGAGTTACTGCGGATTCTACAACTATCTAACCACTGCAATGACACATCTGCGTAAGGTTTACTGATTATGGCCCCATTATTTTTTCACTAATCAAAAATAAGGAAAATCAAACAGTAATCAAGAGGCCCAGACAGCAAAAAATATTTGGCCCAAATGCGGCCCAGATCTGCAGTTTTGGTTTGGCCCATATTTGGCCTTGACGGATGGCGTTGAGGCTATCTGAAACTCAGCCACATCACCACCTGATGCGGTCCACATCTGAACTGTTCTCCTGGGCCATATTTGGCATTGTTGAGTTTTTCAAGTTGTCTGTTTGTCACATGCACATACCAGATGGTGGTGAAATGCAGTCGTACATGAACCCGAGGCTGTGCACACCCATTTACCACCAGTTTAAAACAGTGCAAGTTAAAGTGACAGGATTTGTAGTGTAGTTATTAGTCATTATTAATAAGTGATTATAATTTATCCTACAGAGTTACACACGCCGTTCCTGAGAAATTGTTGATAATTGAAGTGATAGAGCTCAGGGCAATTTGAGTGTAGGGGTTAAAGCAGCCGGAGAGGAAAGAAATGACTCACAAACTGAGGCAGCGTAACATTTATGTTCCGGAAAAGCTTGTAAATGAAGTCGTATGTACCTCTGTGTTTCCTCAGCAGCCTGAACAACTGTCCTCCACTGTGTCTCAGTGTGTCTGACCATCTGCTCAACTTCAGCTATCTTGTCATGTTCCAGATCTTTTTGGCCACAGAGACTCTGCGCTCTTTTCTTCAGCTCCGTCACTTGTGCGTCACCGTTTGTTCCTGAGCTTAAGATGGCCTAAATGGAAAGTTAAAAGCAGCATTAATTCATCTGTATGAGAGAGGATCCGGTTGTTTTTATTCATCAGCTATAAGAAAAAACTGTGTTCTGAATTAAATTTCCACACTTGAAAAATAAATAAATTGTTTATTTATATATTACCTGTGCAGTGTTTAGTCTTTCTTCGATCTCAGTCTTGCTGCCAAGAGTGCCACCCTGCATGGACTGTGCTTGTTTCTGCAGGCCTTCCACCCAAGTCCTGGTGCTCCCAGCATGGGTCCAGAAGGCCTCCAGCTCCCTGGACAGCGAGTACCGGACCTCAGCTTCCTTCAAAGTGTTTTCAGCAGTCTGCAGCACCGTCTTCCAATGCTCCGCTAAGTCTCGTACTGTCTGCTCAGCCTCGTGTCTTATGTGTTCCTCCAAGTCCTGCTGGTCGGACAGACTCTGGCTCTGTCGTCTCAGTTCTGTCAGCTTGGAGTCTCCTTCAGGCTTGCAGCTCAGGATGTTCTAATGATTTAATACATTTAAATCACAGTTTTTCTCACAATTCTCTTTCAAATTAGAATAAAATAAAACTTTCTTGCTGTTTTCGCTTGTATGTCTTTGGCTAACTTGTTTCTGTTCACACTGACCTGTGCAGTGTTCATGGCCTGTTCTGGATCAGTCTGACAGTCCAGATAAACAAGCCTTTTCCGCTTCTCTTCCAGCCAGGCTTTGGTGTTTTCCATCAAAGCTTCAAAGTCCCTCAGCTGACCATCCAGAGCACTCTGTCTTTCAGCTTGGCCCAAGGCTTCTTTAGCATCTTGCAGGACCCTCAACCACTGCTCTACTGTGTCTCTTACTGTTTGCTGCACCTCTTGTTTTTTGTTTCCCTCAAGGTCCTGGACACACAGACTCTCACCCTGTCTCCTGAGCTTCTGAATCCTTGAGTCTCCTTCAGGCCTTGAGCTCATAACAGCCTGGACATTAAATAAAGAAGGTCAAAATCTATCCAAAAGATGGTCCCAAGCTACTTATTCACAGGTCGTTGTGGACAACATGTCCATTGATTGAAACACGGACCCAACATCGAATACAAATCTCCTTAGCAGCTTGGAGGCAGAAGAAGCCCACAACAAACCAGATATCCTACACGCAACCGTCATATTAGCCTATTCAAATGACAAGATAGGCTCAGATGCATGGTTCATACAACAGACAGTGATGGTGTCCAGTCCTCGAGAGCCACAATCCTACAGGTTTTAGATGTCTCACACACTGAGCCTTCAACTCTAGTTTTATCTGCTGTACGGACATATCATGGAAATACATTTAGATAAATAAGGTTCATATTCAAGTTCTTGATGTAACTACACCTGAGTAAATGACAATAAAACAGAGAAATGTGAAATTTTATCTATGTTAATGATTCCATGCACACAGATGTTATTGGTCAACTTCAGCTACTAAATCATTTCTGAACATTAATGTTTGACCTAAAATACACTTTCAGTCTAGTTTTGTGAACATCAAGGTCTAAACTTTGAGCAACAGTTAAAAATAAACACCATTGTCCTATTTTAGCACTTTTTATAGTAGATGTTTATATCTAGAATCTAAGCTGTAATGGTTGAAGATTTTGTGAATAAATGATATTTAGCGTTCTTGTATTATGTTGTGCGTTCTATAATTTATCTTCCTGAGATTGTACATTTTTACAAGTTAAAGTTTAAATACAAAAACAAGCAAAATCTTCACCACAAAGTAGTAAATAACAGTTTCAAGATTTTGTTATGCTCAGCATTTTTAAAAAAACACCCTTTTTCTCTCGTTCTTTCTCAGCAAAATGCTGCCTTGAACCCACGGACAGGTTCAGTTACATCAGGTCTGACCTCTGCAAGCTACACATGCTAATGAACAGAACTTGAACCAGCTGTGAAGATAACTGATTGGAGACAACTACCAAAGGTTTGGGAATAAAAACGTGGGCCTTACTGCTGTTTTATTCCTGCCCTCATGGCTTACCTGTGCTGCATGCAGTCTGTCCTCAGGTCTGGTTTGGTTTCCCAGAGACTCCAGTTGTTGTTGAAGATCCCCAAGCCAGCGATCAGTATCCTGATGATGGGTATGAAATTCTCCCAGCTATGAAGAGAAAGATGCTCCTATTGGCTAGATGTCCTTCACCAGGTAAAGAAAGGACCCATTTTGTTTGTGTTTGTTTATAGGAGAGGTTAACGCCAGCAGATCGAAAGATCTACTTGTTCTGAATTCCTAAAAGCTGAACGAGTGCAGCAAAGGGGAAATAAATCCTTTTCCAAACCATTCCAAGCAAGGAAGAAGTGGACATGAGGTCCACGGGCCAAAACCGGCCTATAAGAGGACACAATCTGACCCGTGGGATGAAAGTGGTAAATAGAAAAATGGCATAAAAGATATTAACCGCAAATTTTTAATAAAAGTAACTCCAAATTTGTCCATGTGAGTTGTGTGTTAATGTTAAAAAGTGTGTTTCATTTTTTATGTTAAAACATAATAAATTCACAAGGCATGGGGAAAGCCTTTATCTCTTCTATTTATTTCTTACTGAACAGATGTGACTTCAGTTTGTATTATGAGGGGAGTCATTTCAGGTGGTCAGGATTACGGCACACATGTGGAAATGTACACGTATGAACATTTAAAATACCTTCATAATGGGATGTAATCATGATATGAAATCATGTTTTTTCAGTGGAAAAAGTAAATATAAATAATAAAGTGCAGGTACATAACTGGAGTATTAAATACACTTAAATACACATATCCTTTCTGTTAGGTGCCTTTTATTAAAACACTAACTTTTATTTCTTGCAGTTTATCTATTTTATTTTAGCTTTTTTTGTTTTTCTTTCATCTCTTTTATTTCTTTTTAAAGTTTGTTTTGAATGCACTTTTTATTGCTTCCTGCACCCCGCTGCAATGCTCATAATATTTTATATGAAGCACTTTGAATTGCCTTGTACATGAAATATGCTAGCTATACAAACAAACCTTCCTTGCAATAGATTTACAAATGTTGACATATAAAAATACATTTCTATAAATTAAAACATCTATCCATTTTCAATACCAAAAAATAAATAGATTTATAAATATTATATACACGGTGGTGTGGTGGTTACCACCACAGCAAGAAGGTTGCTGGTTCAAGCCTCGGCTGGGGGGGGGGGTTCAAACAGTGGCCTTTCTGTGTGGAGTTATTTGGTTAATATGCAAATCCAAATACATGCTTGTTATGTCAAATGATGACTAAATTTGAGATCACACTGCGCTGTACGAGCTGAAATGAGTTTCACACCCCTAGTGTGGAAGGTCAAGAGGACCTTTAACGCCACTATGTCTCAGAGCTCCTTTAACTACATTTATGCCTCTCTGGTGAATTCTAATGAGGCCACATTATTTCAGAAGTTTTCTCACCTCCAACGCTCTCCTCTCAGCCTCCTCAGCAATCTGAGCTACTGCTGCAGCTTTAAGCTGTTTGGCAGCCTGCAGGACCGTCCTCCACTGCTCCTCTGTGTCTTTAACTGTCTGCTGGACCTGGACTTTCCTGCCCTCATCAGCATCTGGATGGTCACACAAAGTCTGGCCTCGTCTCCTTAGGTTGTTCACTTTAACATCACCTTCTGGTCTGGAGGTCAAAATGACCTTCAAATGCAAGAAAAGTGGTAATGTTAAACAAAAACGGCAAATAAAAAGGAAACATTCCAACAGTCATCATGTTTAACACACCTGAGCTACTTGGCTTTTCTCTTCAGGTGAGGTGTGACTTCCCCCAGACTGCAGCTTCTGTTGTTTGTCTCTGATCCAGAACTCAGTGTTTTTACTCTGACTGTCAAAGTCATCTAAAAGACTTCTGAGTTCTGCTTGTCTGGCGGTCTGCAGAGCTGTTCTCCACTGCTGCTCTGTGGATTTTACCAGCTGCTCCACCTCCAGCTTCCTGTTCTCCTCCAGGTGCTCACACAGACTCTCACATTGTCTCTTTAGCTCACAAAGCTTGGACTCTCCTTCTGGTTCAGAAGTCATGACAGCCTAACGATAAGGACAGAGGACATTATGTTGCTGTGTATCGCTACAAGCTACATAATGCAGCGTCTGAGTTTCTGAAGATTACATGTGGGGTGCCACAGGGTTCTGTACTTGGGCCATAGTTGTTGTTGTTTACTGTATACATTATTTATGTTTGGTTTCTAATTTACTAAAATGCATCCTATATGCAGATGATACAACCTTTTTTCTTGTAGTAGGGACAGTCTAAAGCAGCGTCTGGAAATTGAATTTCTTGTAAAAGTAATACAAATTCAGTAGTTTTATTACAAAAGAAAGTCATTAGAGTTTAATTAATAAACCTTGCCTTGAAACAATAAATCCATTATTTGTTAAATTATGCATAATGAAATTTAATCAATTAGTAGATTATAAATTAATTTAAATTATGTACAAAGCTAAAAACAAACAATTACCTTCCAATATCCAGAATCTATTCAGGATGAGAGAAAAGAAATATGATCTGAGAAGTTATTTAATTTTTGAAAAACCCTAAAGTACAATAAATGTCACTGTTTCTGTTACAAGTGTAAAACTCTGGAATGATTGTCCTGAAAACATAAAAAATTCTGATTCCTTAAAAGAATTTATTTTTTATTATAAAACTGTTCTTAACACTGATGCACGAGACACATCGAGAGGTCAGAAAATTGGCTTTGGTTTAAATTTTACTTATTTTCTTGTAGTTATATTTCTATAAAATTTTGCTTTATATGTTCATCTTTTTCTGTTGTCAAAAAGGGTGGGTGTTATATACGCTTTTGCTTCTGCCTATACCCCTTTTGGTTTATTTGGTTAATCTAGTTTATTTATGCTTTTTACTGATGGTTAAAAAACAATAAGTAGTTTAAAACAATTGAAACTGTGAGCAGGACATGATGTCGCACCCTAGATTTAAGTCTCCAATGGAAATGCCTAAAACTGAATAAAATGTAACCAGAAAAGATTCCAGATCTTTTGTGACCTGTTTAAATTTTGAGTGGCATTTCTACATGGAAGACCTCCCAAGGTTTACAGCTCCAAAGTGAGCTTGATTTTTTATTTGTTTGTTTGTTTTTATTATTATTATCAATTATTAAATATTAAATATTATCAAACTGTAATTTTTATAGAAGAATGACTTTCTACCAAAACTCCTAATCGAGGCAAATATTTTGATGTATTTTTATTTGAGTTTTCTCAAAACTGCCTGACAAGTACTGAAGTGGAATAATAAGAAGATTAAGTGCTTACTGTCTTCAGCATTGGCACCCATAAATATCAACTCTGATCCCAGGAAGTATTGTGCAAACTGACTCAGTTTTATCATTTAATGTGATAAGCTCTAAAATGGAGAGACGGATTTATGGTGATTTTGAAAAATGAATGATTTGTACGAAGTTGTGCTTTATTGTCCCTCAACAGAAACTTTTCCAACCTGAGATCTGTCCTGACGACTGAACTCACCTGTGCAGCCTGCAGCCTCTCTTCAAACTGCATGTGACTACCAAGGACCAACAGTTTTTGCTTCTGCTCTCTGATCCAAGACTGGATTGTTTCATTTTGGTTTTTGAAATCAACAAAGTCCCTCTCTGAAGCAGCTTCCATCTCAGCCTGGTTGAGAGCCTCCTCTGCAGCCTGTAAGACCTTCCACCACTGCTCCTCTGTGTGTTTGCCTGCAGCGTGAATTTCCTGCCTTCTGCTGGTGTCCAAGCCCTGCTTGTCACACAGACTCTGGCATTGCTGCCTCAGATCCTGGAGCCTTGACTCCCCTTGAAACCTGGAGCTCAGAACAGCCTGAAGGGAACAAACGGCCCTTTAAAAGACCACTTCATCCTCAAAACAACTCACTACACACTCACCAAGTTGATCCACATGCACTTTTTAACTCACTTGTGCAACATTTATCTTTTCTTCAATTTGCATATGAACACCAAGAGATGTGAGGTTTTCATTCTGGTCTTTGATCCAGGATAGAAAACTTTCTTTGTGGGACTGGAAAGCTTGAAGGTCTTTATCTAACAGTGCTTGTGTATCTGCCTTATTGAGAGCCTCCTCAGCCGTCTGAAGGGCAGTCCTCCACTCATTTTCTGCATCTCTGACAAACAGCTGAGCTTCTGGTTTCCTGCTCTCCTCTAAGTCTTCCTGCTCACACAGACTTTCCATTTGTCTTCTCAGGTCCTTCACTTTAGAGTCTCCCTCAGGTTTGGAGTTTAGAATAGCCTGGTAAAAACAAAGATTTAAGCCACGTTTGGATTAAAGCTCCACGGAGGATTTTTTCAACCCAACCTTGCAGGTTTTCTCACCATTACCACCAGATTCTGTCCTCAAGAACAAATAATCTGCAAATATAAATGTATGAGCAGCAAACTCTATGAGTAACAGATTAAATCGGAGTAAACATGGGCACTCTTTAAGTCCAAACGTTGTTTAGTACCAATATGTTTCATCATTTCCCCCACATTTACTGTAACAATGTGACCTCAGTAAAGCCAGTCTTTTAATCTTTGGATTAGGTCAGGTTTAAACTTGCCCCACCTACCATTGCTCTGCTCTTCATCTCCTCCATCTCGATGTCTCTGCCAGAAGATGTGAGTGGTTCTGAGAGGTCCCAGATCCAGGTCCTGGTGCTCTCAACCTGGGTTTTAAACCTGTGGAACTCTCCCTCCAAGGCACTTTGAGCCTCGGCCTGTTTCTGCAGTTTAGCCTCCAGGTTTCTGTGGCGTTGGATCAGGTTGTCTCCATCCTTCAGGAGGGTGTCTGCTCTGACGCCTTGTCGGCGTACCGATGCTAGGAGCTCGCTGAGGGTCTCAGCTCTACTGCTAGCATGAAAGATATTGAGAACATACAGGACAAGAGGAAAAGACAAACCATCACCATGTGGTGAATCTGTATTGCTCTATGAATAAACTTTTTTCATTTTTGTTTAATCTAAATACATGAATAAGAACATTTCATGAATACTGAACGTTACCTCTCATGCTGAAGATCTTCGAGGAGCTGTTTCACATTTTCTGACACCACAGACTCTTTTTCTTTGCCCTGAAGCCACTCACACAAGCTATCATGCTGCTTCTGCAGACTAGACAAAAATCATATCTGGATATGATGACTGAACATTTCTTTACAGTTTGTCACAATAATCCAATAAAGTTCATAGTGTCTGTAATTCTCGATGGCTGATTTAGTTCTTATCTCATCAGACACTTAGTTTTATCATGACACTGTGACAATGTTGATCAGACTACATGTAGAGGAAATCAAAGAGGTGATTACCAGTTCAAGTCATCGAGGAGTGACTCCATCTGCTTCTGCCTGTTGTGGCAGTGCGCTCTGAATGTGGCCACCTCCTCCTGCTGCTCCTTCAGCCAGCTGGTGAGCTCAGAGAGCCGCTGGGGAGGAAACTGCTGGCTGCCTCTCTCCAGCTGCTCTTTCAGTTGATCCAGACGTCTCTCTGTATCCTTGGCCTTTAAGAAACCCTGATGGACATGAGCAAAGGCATGAGAACTCATCAACCATCCAGCAGCTGAAAGCACATCTAGCACTTTCTTTTTCTTCTTACATTTAATCTTTGCACGGAGGTTTCCACATCTGCTCTGCTCTCAGGGTTCTCAAAGCACTCGTTGACTAAAAGCTGTAGATCCTGGAACCATTCCTCAAATGACTGCTTTTCATCTGGGGAGGAGGGAAGAAGCATGATTGAACAACAGAATAATAATAAGACTAGAAGCTCTCAGAGAGCACAGACCTCCACCAAGCCATAAGGTCGCTCACCTGAGAAAAACCACAAAAGGCCCAACAGCCCACACAGAAACTCCTATATTTTTAGCCTTCTGGATCACCAGTCAAGAAATGATCGGGGTCAAAAAATGTCAGATTATAACATTTACTATGATCCCTATCTCGTAAATAATCCAGACGGTGATCTGGATCACCCCCAAAGTCTGATCAGTTCTTCCTTTTTGTTCCATTTCGCAGATTTCCTGAAAATTTCATCAACAGCCTGTGACACGCCACGCTGTGAACGACGCCCCCTCCTTTACATAATGGGGCACCACCAAATAAATAAAACTGAAAATCCCAAGGAAAAGTAAATAACTAGGAATATAAACATAAAGTTCAATTAAAACAGTTTGAAATGACAAATAAAAGAAATTCATGTTTAATTGATTTCGTAATGTAAATTTTATTTAATTTTTTTTTCTGTATAATTTATTGACATATGAATTTATTTATTGAGCCATTTTGATATTTCTGCATTTATTTTTATTCTCATCAGTTTCGGCCCTACGCTGTTTAGTTTTAAATACATGACTATTTTGCGCCATCAACTCTTTCACCAACATTTCACTTATTTTTTTTTATCTCACATCTTTCCATCTACTGAAACTCTCACCATTGATAACCTTGAGCAAGCCTTTGTCCCTCTCCTCTCTCTTCAGGTGGATCATGTCTTTGGTTCTGGAGACGGCCTCTCTCAGCCGGCTGCAGTCAACAGACAGCTCCTCCAGCACCTGCGGACTGGCCACGCTGGAAACCAAAGTCACCTCCTTCAGCACAGCCTCTGCCTGCTCTTCTTGAGCCTCCAAGTCATCACACATATCCTGACATGAGAAGAAGTGTATTAGTTAACTATCAAATGAGGAAGTACCATACTACATTTTTGTGGGATAGACCAGTCACCTGGATCTGGGCTTCAAGTTTTGGCTCTGAAGCATCGATCTTACTGAGACAACACTGGATGTTCTCTATGGCTGTTTGGCACTCTTCTATCTTCTCAGATAGATGTTTCCTCACAGCTACCAGCTCCTCAAAGACATCTGTGCAGTCAGTAAACAGCTCCTTCACCTGCTCCATTCTCTTCCTCAGCTGAGTCTCCATCACCTTAAAGGAAGGGATTAATGAAAAGGAAAGAAACGAGGTATCTCAGCAGTTCTTACATGTTAAAAAGGACAAAAAACAGGCTAAAGTGTCAACTTACCTGCAGCTCCAAAGGAGCCTCTTGACTCTGCAGCATCTCCTGGATCTCCATAGATTTCTTGTGAAAATGTGCAATATTCTCTTCATTGGCATGAATCTCATCCTACAAACCAGAATATCTGTTGGGGCTTGTTTTTGGATAAAATGTAAAAATGACTGAACGTGTCGAGGGTAAGCAGCTGCTTATTAAGTCGTGGGATTTTCCCTTTAATGTTTGCATCTTACCCTCATGGCGAGCACTTGTTGTTCGTTGTTAAAAGGATGGCTCTCTGCAAACAGGGCAAGCTTGGCTCCAGCCCAGCTGTCCACCTCTCCTCCCAGCATCAGCTGCTTCTCCCACAGCTCCAGCCCCACTTGTAGGTTATCCATGTAGGCATCTGTCTTCTCTGTTACCTGCAAGACCAACAGAAATCGTCAAATAACAAGTTAGCATTCCAGCAAACTGGTGTAGTTCAAAGGAATTCTCCTTTTTATGGAGGGTGACCTAACATCCTCTTTTACATCCGACTGGAATCTCAGCATTGTTTGGGATTTTGCTCTATTTCAGCCTCAAACATGTTTACATTGGATTTGCATTGCGTTTCACTCCCCACACTCGCTTATAATTGTCATCCACTCTGTCAGACATCAAGCAACAGGATGGGGAGGAGGGAGCTGCAGAGCAGAGGCCAGAGTAATCTGGTAATGACATCACCTATTCTAGACCGCTCGGAATTACGAGACAACTCGAATACACCATGACTTTGTGTTTTTGCAAAACTGCAGAGAAAGTGATTCTGCCTCCGCATACAGTCCCGGATGGGCTCTGCCCCTACGGGGGATGAGAGAGGTTTCCGCTCCATCACGTTCTCCACAGTTTTGCACAAACAGCTTAATAAGGTAAGGTTCATGTTTTGGATTGATGGCTTTGACGGCTTGAAAGAAGCTGTTCAGTTGTTTTAGATCTGAGTGTCCAGTTTCCAGTAAAGCTAGAAAATACAGAAGCATAAATGTAAATTCACGCATGAGGTACAGAAAAAATTCCCATTTTCATCCGGGTGGTGATGCATGGGAAGCTCAGTGCATGACATGGAAAGCAGGGAACTGGAAGCTCACATCAGTTCTGCATAAAGACAGAGGTTTCTTTCTTTTTTTCTTTGTGTGCATATATATATACAGTATATATATATATAGCGTTATTCCTTTATAAAAGGACAAACACTAATTAAAGCTGCAAGCAGCGATGAA